>JADZMA010000689.1:0-30881 GCA_020796225.1 Arion vulgaris | reverse complement strand
TTTTTTCTGTCTATGACAGCGTTTTTGATGTTTTTTGTTTCGTGGGGTCTAGGTTGAAAAAGTCCGGGACACATGGTCTCCATGTTCCATGTGCCAAATCTAAGAGGTTTATTTGCCCCTGTTTTCATGTAACTGTTGCTTTCTTTTTGTGCCTGAGCTGCAAAGTGGAAGGTGCCCTCTTGTGCCAGCCTGGGAGTTGATAGGGAGAAGGGCCCCCCATTTTGTACAAATCCCCCTTTTTACCCTACTGTTTCATCCAAGGAAAAGACAAAGTCTTAAGTTTGGAATCAAGCAGGTTTGCAGGAGATGCCAAAGATGATACCAATATTATGATTAGAAGATAATATCAATATTGTATTCCTCACAGTATCATTGACACAATTTATGTTATAATGTATTAATTAGAGCTGAGCTAGATGTGATGAAACTTTTATTTCGATGTTTGGTGACATTTTTGTCAATAATTTACATCAATAATTTTTAATCGCCGATTCTCATTGGAGAATCTGTTTCTTTTTTCGGAATAGTCTGGTACCATGATAAATCCTGTTCAGCTGAATAGGGATGGAATAAAATAAGAATTTCTTTCTGCCCCATAAGGTAGAATAATATTGGAATTTAACTTTGTAGACACAATTCTTGATATTCATTATTGAATGTTCCATTTAAACTCTTCATTTTGTGAGAATTATATCAATTCTTCCTCCAGTAATAATTCTGTTATTTATACATTTTCTTCTTTTCTTCGTCTGCGTAAACAGACGGGGATTTCGGATTCTCCATAAAGGCCCTTATCAGCCACACCATACAGTTTTCTTGGACGCTAGTGTAAGTGGGCCACCTCACTTTCTTCTTATGTCTGCAAACTGGGGGTAGTCTGCGGGGAAATGCTCTGTCGTCATATTCGTCAAACACAGGGGAACAGATCGTTTGGCCATCTTGAATCTACGAGTAGTTCCTATTCTCATTCTGTTGGGACCGTCCTGAGGCGAAGTATGATAATGTGGCCTTCTGGGAAAAGTTCGTACTTCCATCAGGTTGCTGTGTTTTGGAATTATTTTCCATTTTGTGTGTAGTGCTCTGGGGATGGTTTTGCTTCTTCCAGCTGGACCAGGTTGTCATCTTGAGGCATTCCTGCCCTCTTTAGTCAGTCTGTCAGCATCTCACCTCATGAGCTTGCAGGGGAGGGTATCTACGGGATTACTAACTCGGAATCATGGGCCAACTGGCACGATTGACCTGAGATCATTTAGTTATGTGTTCCTTTCAGATTTACTGCTGAGATAGCAGACTTCCACAATTTTTTCCATGTGTTTGTCATATGTTGTAGTGCCTTTTGCAGTTGCATTGAGGACATCCAGCCTGACAACCTGTATGACCAGGAAGAGAGTGCTGACTGATTGATGTGTTCGGAGCCAGTGCCATATTGGGTCTCCCAGGGCAAGCTTTAGAGTTTGTCATAAGTTTACTTTTTTCAATCTGCCCATACCGTAGCTGCTTAACAGGGATGTATTCACCAGTCTCTGCATTTTTCCATCGTTGAAGATTTCATGTTCTGTCTGTCCTCCATTGATGAAATTCTAGCCATTTCAGTACTTCTATGTGGGTAGACTTATGGTTTCAGTGATGATCCGTGAGACCTGACTTCACAATCGGCTTAGCTTTATGAAGTGTGTTTTGAATATTATGACCCAGACTGCTATGCCATACTCAAGTACTGGTCAAACTCTTCCAGTGTAAAGCCTTTCAGAATGCACAACCGCACCCTGTTGGGCCTCCAATTTGTTCACGATCCTATTCTCTTTTTGCTTTTCCTAGATTTGTCTTTTCCGTGCTTTTCTACGCCCGCCTGCTGTCCTCGATGTTTCCGATTTATGTTGGTATCGTCCATTGAGAGTAGGTGGTCATTGAACTTGAGTTTGAGCATATGTTTTTTTCTTGATAGGCTGAAGACTGTGAAATTGTTTTCCCTTTTCATTTATAAATGGCCTTGTCTATTTTTCTAGTTTTTTAAATTTACATTTTGCACCCTTTTGAGGTGGTACTGTATTGATTCTTCTCTGTCCACACCCAGATCATCAGCGTAGATTGCACCATGCACTCTGTTTGGGGATGTTTTCCCATAATCATTTATAAAAACGAAGAACGTGGAAGACAAAAATTTCCCTCCTCCTCGAGGAACAACTTGTTCCATGATTGCCTTCCTGCTATGTTTTTCCTGGTCTTATACTTAGGTTGTTCTATTTACCAAATAGTGACATATAAAGATAAAATTGGCTCTTTTGGATTCCGAGGTTTGAGCAGTTTGATTTTGAGTCCTTCTTCCAGACCCTGTCGAAAGCCTTCTCGGTAAAAGGCGTATGGAGACAAGTCGCGCCGGGGATTACAGCCCCCCGGTCGATGGAAAAGCTGAGCGAATAAACAAAAGGGAAGAGGTGATCCAGAGAGGAGACTGGTTCGCCGGGCGAAACTCGAGCCCGGAGGTGAGAACGGGTAGAAGGACAATAGAATCCGTTATCCCTTTTTTCATTTTGAGGATCGCTGAATCATGTAGCATCTTACGGCCTGGTGCATCTGTTCTGCAAACATTTGTTTCGAGTTAGCATTCCTAGTCAGTGATTGCTGCAACCTTTTCCTGAAGGGAGCAGATTCTACCCATCTGCATCGCGTCCCGAAGGGAAAAAAATCATAAAAAACACGGTAATCCTGTATTAACTATAGAATATGGCCCATGGAATTTTTTTAAACCCTGTACAGAATCAAAAGAGAATTTTAATTTTACGTGCGCCGTCACTGGACACAACAGTACGCTGTTTTGAAAAATCGAAAGCATTTGTAATATTGAAAAATTTGGTCTGCCCCAATCTGGCGTGTCATATTGATAAATTATGAAAACTTATTGTAAAATCTTTTTTTCGTGCTTCCAAAGGCTGGCTATAAACCAGAATATCGACATCAGTTGTTTCCATTGGAAGAAAGATTGAAAACTGATAAAATTATCAAAGAATCAACGCAAGTTTGAGTGAACGCAGAAATAATTGCTTTTGCTTTGATCAAATTAGAATCATTTCTACAGTTGTAAGTTTTTTTCATTAAATTTGTTGTATAAATCTGTCGATAACAATATTGGTTGCTATAACCTTTCAATAAAATCTATCTAAAAGAACCATTTTTGTTTTCCCAAAAAAAACTTTGTAATTGATTCAGAGCTCTTAACATCATTTTAGTGAGTAACTGTTGACAGCCAACAAACTTTTTTGAATAGTAAACTATTGAAGTCTGCGTTTTTTTCATCACAAATCTTTTAAAACTTTCATCGAGAGTATTTTTTTTTCTGGCCATGTTAACTGATGTAATTACATGCTGTAGGGAGGATGAAGGCAATTACAAGATTGTTTTGGGCAAAATGTTTAAGTAAGATTTGATGACTCACACAATGCACGGCGACTACATTTTTGGACAGTTTTTCAAATATGAAATTAACTAGCGAGGTCCAACCATTGCCAGAGCACCGTCGGCAGCAGACAAGATATATTCGCGGAATGTTTTTTTTTTAAAAAGGTATTCCAATACGTCAAATATCGATTTTTCTTTTATTGTCCACTTCAATGTTCTTAAATAATAGTTTTGAATTTTTTCATCTTTATGAAGGAACGTGGCCAGATGAAACTCATTTGTTTGGGAAAGAAGACGCATCAATTTATTAAGAAATCTTCAAAGTAGTTCAAAACATCATGTCGAGACGATTCATCAATACATTGTTATTTCTCAATAAGACTTAAAAAAAATTTCATACTGGGCATATGGTACAGTACCAGAACCTCACCACAGCTGGCAATACAATTCTTCGCCAATAGCGGGTTTTTAGATTTAGCAAATAAGTAATGAAATGTTGTGAAGAGGTAACCCATCATTTTTTGTTTGCTGCCGCTGAAAAAATACCAGACAAAGTTGGGCATCTCGAATGGGGATCTCTAAGCTTGAACGAAGATACATTTCATCTTTTCTGCCTGGATGTATTTTGCTCAATGTTCTTTCTAATCGGGAAAATTGCATAGCTTAATGTGAAAACATCTTGTGGTAAATTTAGACAGATTGGTAATGTTTTTTTTTTGGGTGACTGAATAAAACATATTTTCAAAAACTTTGACATCATATTGTTGAATGTTTTTTAGTCGGACACAACCTGGCACAAAATCTAGATGCTCTATTGCACTATTAATCGTTGAGCATGGCAGGCAAAGCGTGACTTTGAATTTTCAGTTTAAGGGGGGTGGATGGTCCTCAACGCCCCCCAAAAAAAATTTACTTTGAACCCAGCGCCCTTTTCCCAAATTCAGCTCCCCTGTGTGCGGTACCGCCCTCGTTGGGAACCTATGAACTAAATGTTAAAGAGAATTGCCTGATAAACAACATACTATACAGACAAATTACATACTTTGGTCACATCAAGCGTCACGATGGCTGGAAAGAACAATACTATAGAGGGCAGGGTCCCAGGACGCAGAGGCAGACCAAGAATAAGATGGCTACAAGATATCCTTCCTTCCTTTCTGTTCGCTTGAAATATGTCTATATATTCAATGTTGTCTCTGTATAAAATTACTGTCTTTTGTAGCTCACACAGAGGTCCGTGTAGTTTTATGTCGAGTGTTGTGATGCCACACTATCCAACAATAAGTAAGGTCCGTACAGTCATCAAGAACCTCATTGTTCCAAAGACCTTCCTACCGGCGCATCATCATATGTCATCGACAGTTGTTTGGGCAAACCTGCATTCTATATGCTCCCAAAATTCATAAAATCACAACCTGGTAGGCCTATGTTTGCTTGTCTTGTCCTACTGGGAAAATATCTCCGAATTCCTGATAGTATCTTCAATCCCATAGCACCACACTACCTTCATTCTTTAAAGATACAACCACACTTTTTTCTGTTTTTTCTTCTATTGCCTGTTGCCGGCAAGACTTATCGCCTCTTCCTCCTTGATGTCTGCTCACTGTATACCTCATACCCCCATTCTGACGGACTTCAAGCTCTCCAGTTTTTTCTCGACAGAACTAACCCTCTTGTCTCCACCTCGACTCTCCTGTCTTGCAGAACTAGTTCTCACCTCAACTCCTTTCAGTTCAATGACCAACTTGAACAGATTAGTGGGGGCGCCATGGGATGCAACAAGTCCATATTGGCGAAACCGGTAAGAGACTCCAGTGACCGATTCGCCCAACACTTACGCGATATTCGCCAATGTTCGGACTCCTGGGGGCCACTCATTTCAATGATACTGGCCATTCAGGAGTGGGGCGATGTCCAGGTCACAGCCATCCGACGGGTTCCCCCGATGATCGCGCGATTCGCCCTGAGAACCGTTTTATTTCATTCTAGGCACTTTGCGACCCCTTGACTCAACGCATTACATTCCATGCTTCTAGTACTGTCTTATCTCGTGCCTTGTTATCTATATGTGTTTTGCTCCAAAATGTGTCATTTATCCACTATATTGTTTATTGTTTCTCTCTTTCCCCTTTCGGTTTTTTGTGTTGCACCTATTCGTTGTTCGTTTTTATTCAGATTTTATTAGATAGTTTATGTTTCCCACGTAATCGTCCATTTGTAGTGTTCCCCGAAATTCGTCATTCTGTTGTATTGTTTGTTGATAAAGGCCTTTGGTCGAAACGTGCTGTTTATCGTCACTGTTTATGTATTTGAAAACTGTAGACTTTGTGTTTACGTGTTTAGCTATTTTCAAAGTTTTACCGCAGTCTCCAATCTTTTTCGATATTCGTTAGCATGAGCTTTGCCTCGTGATCATATTTGGGGCAGTCTGAGTATGTGCTCTGCAGTCGGTTTGCCTGTCCACATGCAACATGGCTGAAAATTGCCAATCTTGAATTTTGTATACATGTGGCCTGCGGAGCCGATTGTGTCCTGTTCTAAGGCGCAGAATCACAACTTGTTCCAATCTGCTATATTATAGTAACGTCTTGTATTGGTATTTGTGGCTTTTCATGATTTAATCATCGAGATATTAAAGAAACCATGAATATGACCATCGACGAAGGGGGTGAACTGGCTAGAGACAGAGGGAATTTCAGATGTGCTGCAAAGAGAGCAACGTCCTATAAAGGATACACACCTTGATGATGATGATGTTCATTAAGGTGAGGTTATTTAGACGATCTTGTCCCATCATGTTTCTTAACTCACTTTTATACGCTTTAATGTTGAAAAGAACGTTCTCCGCTGCAGTTAGTAATCATTAAAGACAAGTAAATTCACGACTATTTGGTACTTTGGAAAAGATGGTTAGATGGCGTAGCAGAATCCTGTGAAAGAGCAAAGATAACAATCACACAAGCCACCAGAACAGCACAAGACAAATACAGAAAACCACGACACTGTGCAACAACCCGGTAGCAGTGTGACGACAAAAGAAGAAGAAGAAGATACAATTTCACCGGATACTCGAGTATTCGACTTGACCTAGGTCACGGAACGTTACTAGGTCAGGATAGGCGACCGGGTTCAGCTCATCCCTTGCGTGTAATAGTAAGGTTTGGGTTACAATAAGAAGTGTAACGTTTTATTTAGTTGTGTAAACCTAAAAAGTAAACCCTAAAGAGTAAACAGGGCAAACGAGACTGTGGCATTTTAAGGTAAATATGGGGCCAGAAGCTTACAATTTCTGCAATAATTGCTTCAAATGGGTGTAAACCTCTGGATTTTGACTCCAGTGCAAACATGTGTCTGTATTAGCAGAGCCAACTAGTTATAAACTTATCTAGAGTTGGCTGTGGTAGTAGTGTATTTGCACACATCTCTCTCAGAATATTGTTCCACTTAACTGCTGCACATATGCAACTGTTTGTTGCAGAATCGGACAGTTGTCCACTCCTGAGACCAGGCATAAAGAAACAAAACACATTCATGTAGGTCAGATTCGAATTTTGAAGCCATGTGCCTTGTCTGACGGTGATGTCCTGTGTACAACGACAACAATCTCCAACGATCTTGTCTTTCCGTCAGCGATAATACCATATCGTGATTATTTTACACTATTTTGAATCGGGCGGAAGCAGTAACGTAGACCTAGTAACGTTCCGTGACATAGGTGGTGATGGCGACGGTGGTGGTGGTGGCAACGGTGTTGGTGGTTTTCGTGGTAGTGGTGATACTTATTAATTTGCTCTGTGTTTCATTTTGTCTGCATATTTTGAAGTTGTTTTTGTTTTTGTGAATTCTTTTCAATATTAGCTGGCGAGGACGCTCAGAAATTTGCTTGGCGATTTTAAGGTTAAAAGTTCAAATCTCGCAATAGTTTCATGGTCAATTAAAATGTTTTTTCTCGAGTTAGGTTGAGGTTCGAACGAGATTAGTTTAGGCATGAATAGGATTATGTGGTGGTAGGGGTGTGGATGATTATCGTTTTTCGTCTACTTATTCTTACCATGTTTTCAAGTAGGTTCTTTGTTGATACCGCTATTTTCTAGCAGTTTTTTTGTTTTTTTAAATTGATTTTTGATGCAATTATTTCATTGCATAGGAAGTTGACTAATTCGTCAGTTATTTAATTTGTTAATTAATTAGTTGTTCTGTTTATTTAACGATTGGTTTACATTAGAGTTACATTTATTTGATAGTTATTTTTTATGAGCTTCGTCTCTCTTTTCTATTTGCTTAACAAGTTATTTGGTTGTACGGTTAGTGTTAGGTTTAGTCAGAATTGGACAGTACTATCCCTAACGGACGAAGAAGTTCTCTATAGTGATCAGGGCAGGGGTACAGAAGCCAAGGTAGAGTTCACTGCAATCATTACACGCAGCAGAGTGTCTGCGGGTCATGCCACGTTTTATTATACTGTAGGCATGTTTCTAAATGTTGTTTGCTGCTTGTGTTTTTCTTCCGCTCTTTGTGATCTGTCTGATTTGAGTAGAGAACGTTAGTACGTTTCGTTCCGTTATTTCCATACAGCAGGGTAGAGTCGCACCCGTACTTCGACCTAATCACGTCCTGAGTCACATCGCCTTTACGATGGATGTCATTCGTTACAAAGCTCACATTTTGGTTTTCTGTTCTTAAGTCTAGTCAGCATGTCCCAAAGTGGGGAGTACCGCTCCTCCAGTGGGCGCTGAAGCGCTTTAGGGGGCGATTATGGGTTTAGAAGAATTTGGGGGTAGTTCAAGCGATTAGGTTCGGTGGCTCTTAAAGAAGAAAATTAATATAAAATATATTTAAATAAATTATTTTTATGATTTTGCGATTGAATGATCATTTAAAATTTGAATTCTACAATTTTACTTTATCTTATGCCTGTCTTACACTATCCATTTTTTTCATCAATTTTCATACATATAATCATTTTAAAATTGACCATGCACGACAGAAATATATACAATTTCACGTCAAGGAGAAAATAGAGCATGATATATGTGGGGAGGGGGGCGCTTGTCAAACTGGTATAATGAGGATGATGTGCACGGTGGGCGGAGTGGCGTTATAAAGTTTAGTGCAGGTGGGCGGCGGAGGGTGGCGTTATAAAGTTTATGTTGTGCAAGGTGGGCGGCGGAGGGTGGCGTTATAAAGTTTATGTTGTCAAGGTGGGCGGCGGGGGCAAAAGTTTAGGAATCTATGGTCACCAAGGTTTTGGCATTTGCACGTCTTTCGCAGTGCTGATTTGTTCAGCAACGTCATTCGCAGTAGACGTGAATTTGTTACCAGCAACTCCATTCGCAGTAGACGTGAATTTGTTACCAGCAACTCCATTCGCAGTAGACGTGAATTTGTTACCAGCAACTCCATTCGCAGTAGACGTGAATTTGTTACCAGCAACTCCATTCGCAGTAGACGTGAATTTTTTACCAGCAACTCCATTCGCAGTAGACGTGAATTTGTTACCAGCAACTCCATTCGCAGTAGACGTGAATTTGTTACCAGCAACTCCATTCGCAGTAGACGTGAATTTGTTACCAGCAACTCCATTCGCAGTAGACGTGAATTTAGTTACAGCAACTCCATTCGCAGTAGAGGGAAATTTTATTACCAGCAACTCCATTCGCAGTAGACGTGAATTTGTTACCAGCAACTCCATTCGCAGTAGACGTGAATTTATTACCAGCAACTCCATTCGCAGTAGACGTGAATTTATTACCAGCAACTCCATTCGCAGTAGACGTGAATTTGTTACCAGCAACTCCATTCGCAGTAGACGTGAATTTATTACCAGCAACTCCATTCGCAGTAGACGTGAATTTGTTACCAGCAACTCCATTCGCAGTAGACGTGAATTTGTTACCAGCAACTCCATTCGCAGTAGACGTGAATTTATTACCAGCAACTCCATTCGCAGTAGACGTGAATTTGTTACCAGCAACTCCATTCGCAGTAGACGTGAATTTGTTACCAGCAACTCCATTCGCAGTAGACGTGAATTTGTTACCAGCAACTCCATTCGCAGTAGACGTGAATTTGTTACCAGCAACTCCATTCGCAGTAGACGTGAATTTATTACCAGCAACTCCATTCGCAGTAGACGTGAATTTATTACCAGCAACTCCATTCGCAGTAGACGTGAATTTATTACCAGCAACTCCATTCGCAGTAGACGTGAATTTATTACCAGCAACTCCATTCGCAGTAGACGTGAATTTATTACCAGCAACTCCATTCGCAGTAGACGTGAATTTGTTACCAGCAACTCCATTCGCAGTAGACGTGAATTTGTTACCAGCAACTCCATTCGCAGTAGACGTGAATTTGTTACCAGCAACTCCATTCGCAGTAGACGTGAATTTGTTACCAGCAACTCCATTCGCAGTAGACGTGAATTTATTACCAGCAACTCCATTCGCAGTAGACGTGAATTTATTACCAGCAACTCCATTCGCAGTAGACGTGAATTTATTACCAGCAACTCCATTCGCAGTAGACGTGAATTTATTACCAGCAACTCCATTCGCAGTAGACGTGAATTTATTACCAGCAACTCCATTCGCAGTAGACGTGAATTTGTTACCAGCAACTCCATTCGCAGTAGACGTGAATTTGTTACCAGCAACTCCATTCGCAGTAGACGTGAATTTGTTACCAGCAACTCCATTCGCAGTAGACGTGAATTTGTTACCAGCAACTCCATTCGCAGTAGACGTGAATTTATTACCAGCAACTCCATTCGCAGTAGACGTGAATTTATTACCAGCAACTCCATTCGCAGTAGACGTGAATTTATTACCAGCAACTCCATTCGCAGTAGACGTGAATTTATTACCAGCAAAATTACAAATGGAACATTGTGAAATTTGTTGTGATACACAGTTAAAGGAGAAATTCCATCAAGTTGGTTTGGAAGAATTCTATAAAACGTATTTGGACAAGGATAAAATCTTGCGTTTTACAAACATTCTGTCGATGATTTCGGTATTTGTAAACACTTATGCCTGTGAACAGCTTTTTAGTTGCATGAACCACATCAACTCACAAGTGAGAATTACTGACGTTCATTTGGAAAAAGTGTTGACGTGTTGAAGCGACATCAATCGAGATCAATTTGGTTGCACTTAGTTCTGCAAAACAAAGTCAGATGTCTCACTTTTAAATATTTTTAAATTCTCTAATTAATGTTT
This sequence comes from Arion vulgaris, assembly GCA_020796225.1. Lineage (NCBI taxonomy): Eukaryota > Metazoa > Mollusca > Gastropoda > Stylommatophora > Arionidae > Arion > Arion vulgaris. Next base: position 20,262 of record JADZMA010000689.1, on the reverse strand, counting down.
GATTCTCAGATGTGTTTTATTTTCTTTTTAAAAAATATACCTATTTCTTGTGTTTTTATTTTTACATTAAACCAGCAAGCGTTTGACCACGATCTCACCTACTGGGAAATGACGACGTGGTCGAAGCTGTAGCGCGCTTGCTTGTTTACTTTAATTTTTTTTTTATAAGTAAGTGCAAGGCCCGGCAAGAAATAATATTTCTGAAATTTGGCCCGCATTTCTGAAATTTGGCCGCCTGCTGAAAAGGTTGGCCACACTGTTATAGATAGTATGATTGAATGGCAAAAAATATTTTGTAGCGTCGGGAACATGTGGAGTTCACATGCAAGTTTTCAAGTTATTTAATCAAATGGTTACAAAGATACCAATTTGTATCTGTGGGCATGACAAGTTGAATGGATAATATGTAGTTATTTTATGCGACTGTGGTCATTTTCTGTGTTTGGTTCCGGTATACAAGAATAAGCATGAAAATGCTGTTAATCATCTGTTGTTTAACTGTTAGTGAGATGTGTGGGTGCCTTAACAATGGGGCTAGCTGGTAGGTTGCAGTATGTGCACTCTAGTTTCTATCTCTCTGTCTAGTCATCCATCTTCTGTGAATATGCTTCCTAAGTATTTGAATTCTTACACCTAGTTGACTGTAGTGCTGTTAATATAGATGTTATGTTATTATATTTTCATTATATATTTCAACTTTTCAATTTTGCATATTAATATTGTACGAGTATAATTACGATTATAAATAGCTACATGGATTATAATTTGTTATAGCAGTCATAGCTTTACATTTAACATGGCATCTCTAGTTAATAGTTATTATGATATCGTTAGTCTGTAGATGTCGTCGCTTGCCGACATTACAATATAAAGCCAATGTATAGGAACTGATGACAATCCGTTATCAGTTACTGTGAGCGGTGGCCAAAGACAGACAAGCATGGCGGGCGACAGTGAGGGGCGGCTCAGAAAGAAAAGATAAACAACATCACATGTGGAGGCAAAAGAGAGCGCAGAGAGCAGAGAAAACATCCTATGTATCAGCTCCAGTCTCCATTTTTACCTACAGCAACTGTGGAAAGGGAGTGCCACTCCAGAAAAGGTCATTACAGCCACAAGAAACATTGTGATTCAGTGCAGAACATGCTACGTAACGCAAGACCTATTGTCTCCTGAGACAAAGAGGCCAATGATCATCATAACACTCTGGACATGTCTATAAGTGCTCTGATCTCTCCTCAACAAATCCAGCAGCCTCCAGCAGCTCAACACACCAGTTCCATGTTGATTAATTAATTTCTTTGCATATTTGGTATGCCGTTCTTTTCGGATTGTACCAATATCGACACCTATCTCTTTCAATGTGGTCAGCAATTATTACACAATATTGATGATAATATTTATCTAAATTTCTTCCTGCTAATTGCCGTTAGGGGGGCCCATGTTTTACTGATGATCGTTCTTCGAGCTATCGAGTGATTTTCTATCTTCATTTATATCGAAAGATTAGGAAGGATTAGCGTAATGTATAAACGTTCGTCTATCGACTCGATAAAAGAGGGTGGGGATTCAATACTACACTCGGCGTTACAAACGTGAGAAAAGGAATTGGCCCTCCGAGCTCCTGCTCACTAAGACTTAGAAATGAGAAATCACTGGCACTTCATATCCTAAGGTCTGAAAAGACAACGTGAAATTTTACTTTTAATTATATCAAAAGAACAATGTCAATTATTTTCTTCTGGTCAATGAGATTGATAAATTATTTCTGTCTCATCTCTGCACTATCTGGTCAGATCATGGGTCGTTGGCTACTATGTTCTGATGACTTCTGAATGATGTATTCAAGTGCATGAATCTCGGATCAAAAACTAATGTTAGAAATTGTGTAAGACATCAGCTGAAATTTATGGACGCCACTTTCTTTTGTACTTTTCTGCTTTTTTTTGCCGTAAGGCGTAGCAGGTTTAACTGATGTTCGGTTTCCGAGATGGTGCACGCTTGGTAGCTTGACATGCTGCGGTATTGTGGGTTTTAACAGGACCGCGGTATTTTTGTTAGTATGATGCAAGTTTTGAAAAGCCGCCAGTACAATGTTTTTCTTTAAAATAATATTCGATTGATTTTAAATTGCACAAAATTTACGAATACTAAATTTTATACATCAATATCGGAATAACATAGACTAATATAGAAAAGATTTTTAATTATTGTATGGTTCAAATTGTATTTTGATTTCGCGCTTATGCTGCCCCCTTGGGGCACCGCCTGATGCGGTCGCGTCTTTGTATCATAGAACGGCACGGCCCTGGTTTTAAGATGTCTGTAACTCAATCAATCCATATTTTTCTTAGTCTGTCCTTTCCTCTTGATGATTCCATTTGCAGGTTGTACTCTCTTGCAACTGGTGTATTCAGGTTCATTCTCACCAAATGGCCAAACCATTTGAGTCTCTGTTTTTCCATGAATCTAATAGCAGATGTTGTTCCAACTGTTCTTCTAATTTCTTCATTTCTTATATGCTGGGGAACATAAATGATTAGTAAAATACATGAGTTACTTACAACTAAAATAATATATTTATTTCTCTTTAAGTAAGACAAATAACAAGTAAATTCATCATCTGAAGAGATAGTGCGGACACACAACAATTTAATCAATAAATCAACAGATTTGTATGATCAACAGACACTGAACACATATTTGATTATTAGTCTACGTAAAATCCGCTGTTTTCTGGATTTTTTTGAGCTTCTCCCATTTAAATGGTGGGCAATTGTGGATCTAATGCAACTTGAACTCCTTTGGCGCCATTTAAGATGTTGTTATTGTCTGGAAAGTGCAAACAATTAAAATAGTTATTAGTATAGCAATCGTTATAGCAAACGTTATAGCAATCGTTATAGCAAACGTTATAGCAAACGTTATAGCAAACTTTATAGCATACGTTATAGCAAACGTTATAGCAAACTTTATAGCATACGTTATAGCAAACGTTATAGCAAAAGTTATAGCAAACTTAATAGCAAACGTTATAGCATACATTATAGCAAATTTTATAGCGAACAAAGATTTTTTTAAACGAACAAACTGTCATAAGGAAGGTGTCTTCGTATTTTACGTTTACCAATCTTAGGAGTGGTGTCTTTTTATTTAACACTTACCAATCTTAGGAATGGTGTATTTTTATTTTACGTTTACCAATCTTAGGAATAGTTTCTTTTTATTTTACACTTACTAGTCTTAAGCATGGTGTCTTTTTATTTTACACTTACTAGTCTTAAGAATGGTGTCTTTTTATTTTACACTTACTAGTCTTAAGAATGGTGTCTTTTTATTTTACACTTACTAGTCTTAAGAATGGTGTCTTTTTATTTTACACTTACTAGTCTTAAGAATGGTGTCTTTTTATTTTACATATACCAACGTTAAGGATTGTGTCTTCTTATTTTACACTTTCCAATATTGGGAATTGTGTTTTTTATTTAACACTTACCAATCTTAGGAATGGTGTCTTTTTATTTAACACTTACCAATCTTAGGAATGGTGTCATCTAAGACTTGACCGTTAGCAGCGGTCATGCGTATGTTGATAGCACCAGACTGCCAAGCTTGGCCGCCATTGACCACCCAGTATCCATCACTGCTGTGAGATGGTGTCACCCAGGCCCCATTCCTTTCTAGCTGCACAGATGTAATAGGGATTCTGTTTGAATGATTGAATATACAAGATGTTAGAATCAGTTAAATATGACGGATAAATAGTCGAACTCTTCTTTTCTCGTCACACTGTTACCGAGTTGTTGCCCAGTGTCCAGATTTCTTTTTTTGTCTTGTGTTGCTCTAGTGACTTGGGTGATAGTTATTTTTGCTTTTTGACAGGATTCTACTATGCCATCTAACCATCTTTTTCGTGGTCTTCCTCTCAGTTTTTTCCCCTGATGTTCTGTTGTAGAATTATCTGTATGCATTGGGGTTTGTTTGCATTTTTATTAAATGGCCGAACCACTTCATTCTTTGTTTATCAATGTAATTCAATCAAAGTTCTGTGCCAACTTTCTTTCTTATGCTCATGTTGTTGGCCTTTGTCTTGTCTGGTGTTGTTGGTTACTTTTCGTAGGGATAGAATTTCACATGTAGTTATTTTGTGTTTGTGACTGTGCCTTGCTCATTGTCCATGTTTGGCTCTGGTAACACAAAGTAGGCATGCAAATAGTAGAAGTAATGGATTTTAATTTTTGTTTTAAAAAAAACAAATTTGTTCAGTTTATGCACTAAACAATAGTAACAGCAATAATAAAAATAAAGTAAGAATATAGCCAAATTGTATAGACTAATTAATAACAATATTTCTCCGTGGTTTTCTCTTCTCCTCTTTGCCAAATTTCCCCTTCTATAATGGTCTACTCCAACTCTTAGTGTCTCTTTATATATCCAAACTACTACAATTTTCTGCTTACGTATTCTTTGATCATTTCTTCTCAAGGTATGCCCAACATATCTTCTCTCTCTCTTATTTATAACAGATGTTACTAGTGATTGACAAGACATTTCTTCTCAAGGTATGCCCAACATATCTTCTATCTCTCTCTCTCTCTCTTATAACAGATGTTACTAGTGATTGACAAGACATTTCTATGATTTTTTTTAATTCTCCTGCATTCTTCAAATTTTAATTTCATTATTTTTCGTAGACATTTTTTCTCAAATGCATTCAACTTACTTTCTATATCTTTAGTCATTTTACGTTTGGGATTCTCCGCAAAGGGGTTATTTCTTACTTTGTATGCTTGTATGCATACACGCTCTGATATAACCAAAAACATAGTCGTTCTTAGGTTGAAAAGGCGTGTCTCGGCTTAAAGAGGCTTTTGTCTCTAACAACAAATAAACAATCAAGCTGAGAAACTAAAGGATGTTCTGATTATTTATCTTCAACTTCCTGACGATCGGTGATGTTAAGGATAGTATGTCTGCCCTTTCATTTTCTGAAAACATCCGCATGTCCAGGACAGTAGATCAACGTAAGGCTCTATAGTTTGATTGATTGATTGATTGATTGATATGACCATCATCATTGCACGTCGGTGAGTAACCACGTGTACTCCGATCTCTTTTTTAAACAGGAGGACAGCGACAGTGCACAAACTCCGTAGCACTGGCGTGGGTCCCCGGTGTAATCTAGAAGATAGTGAAAATATTTTGTAGGAAGTTTATTTTTTAATCTTTCTAATTAATTAATTCATTCACGCCACCGTCGATCCCTCGATAGACGACATCCATTCATAACGCATCCTGCCGTTTTGACCTTCGAAGCATCCACTGAGAGTCAAAGACATTTTTTCTAATCAACTGAAGTGCAGGAAAAATATTTCTCAAATTAACTCTATCGTTACTGTAAGCCACCTGATAAACCGTTAAGGCAGTACAAATTCTCCGACAAATCACTTCACGAACCAAGATGCTTCATTAAAAAATTATTTAAAAATCATTTGATGTTGTTTGTGTATAACGTTTTGATGAGTACAGTATATGATTTACGCTCTGTAGTACCGGGGCCCGCAAGGAAGCAAAGAATAGTACCACTGCGACCTACAAGGCATGTCAAGAGGCGACTGATGTAGGACAATGAAGCTACCTAGTAAATAGAAATCGTCGCAGAAATCGGATGTGCTGGCCTACTTGTAGTGCATAACTGGCACAACGTACAATCGCTCTTAGGCTCAGATCACATATAAATCACACAGAGTGGTTAACAAGTGGTCGATATGGAGCGTTGGAAGAAGAAGAACTACAACTACTACTGCACTAAAATCTACCAACTGTGACAACTAGATTGTGTTGGCTAAGTTGTCACAGTTACTAACTCACCTGGCATTTCTGATCTGCAATTTGACGTACCACTGGTTACTACCCTGGAAAGCATATTGAATGTGTGTGTTACCTACAGGACATTGCACGGCTTGAATTGCTATGTCCCACCTTCCATCGCCATCAAGAGCAAAGTCGACATCCCCTGTAGGTACACAGAGAATAGATATCACACAGATATTTCAGTTATCGTGTTATCATTACTTTATTTATGCTTTGTTATAGAAGATAGAATACAATAGAGCAAGTACAGGAATTCAAGTACCTAGGAAGTGTATTTACAGAGGATGGAAGACTCGACAGAGAGATAGAAATTAGAGTCCAGAAAGCAAATGCAATAACCTACCAACTAGCGTCACTACTTAGACATCCAAACATCTCACTGACAGCTAAACAACAGTTGGTCAACAGCATCTTCATACCCACTCTATGTTACCAATGTCAAACATGGACAATGAATAAGAAACATACACAGAAAATAGCAACATGCGAAATGAGATGTCTCCGCAAAGTCACGAACAACACAAGAATCGACAGTTACGAATACCAGCATCAGAAAAAAGGTTGGAACAAGACCGTGCTTGAATTATATAGCGAAACAGAGGATGAAGTGGTTTGGTCACTTAGTAAGAATGCGAACAGACCAAACTGCATATGAAGCTTTCCACAACAGAATATCAGGAAGGAAGGCGAGAGGAAGACAGAGGAAAAGGTGGATAGATAACGTAGTTGAATTCTGCCAAGGGACTAAGAGAACCATCACACAAGTCACCAGAGAAGCGCAAGACAAATACATAAACCACGACACTGGGTTAACAACCCGGTAACAGTGTGCTGACAAAAGTTGAATTCTGCCAGGGGACTAAGAAAACCATCACATAAGTCACCAGAGAAGCGCAAGACAAATACATAAACCACGACACTGGGTTAACAACCCGGTAACAGTGTGCTGACAAAAGTTGAATTCTGCCAGGGACTAAGAAAACCATCACATAAGTCACCAGAGAAGCGCAAGACAAATATATAAAAACCCCGACACTGGGTTAACAACCCGGTAACAGTGTGCTGACAAAGCAGAGAAGCGCAAGACAAATACATAAAACCACGACACTGGGTTAACAGCCCGGTAACAGTGTGCTGACAAAAGCAGAGAAGCGCAAGACAACTACATAAAACCAAGACACTGGGTTAACAACCCGGTAACAATGTGCTGACAAAAGCAGAGAAGCGCAAGACAAATACATAAAACCACGACACTGGGTTAACAGCTCGATAACAGTGTGCTGACAAAAGACGAAGATAGAAGATAGAACACGAGAAAACTGAAATATTTTAGACATATAAAACAACATTTGTTTCGCCGTTATGACTTCAGGCCATCCTAGGTTACAGGGGCCACAAAGAATAGTAACACTGCCACCTACAAGGCATGTCGTAAGAGGCGACTTCGGTAGTCACTTACGGAAGTTACCCTAGTAAATAAAAACAGCGTCACAGAAATCGGATGTCCTGGTCTACTTGTAATCGCATAACAACCACAGCGTACATTCGCTCTTAGGCTTAGATCACATGAAATCATAGATTAGTTAATCACGCCTGTTCTGTGTTGATGAGTTAACTATCTCGTGCTTCTAATAAAGTGTTCATTGGGAGTCCTGCCTTGTAGAAGTCGTATGTGCCATAGGACATATAGTATTAAATAATTATTCAGCTTGATATTCAAATAAAGTAGGAAATGTAACCTTGTAATATGAGAACTTATGTTACATACAGACCTGTTTAACATGAAGATTCGAGGACCTGTTTTACATGCATACATGTTTAAGATGAAGATTCCAGAACCTATTTTACCTACATACCTGCTTTACATTCAGGACAAAGGTCTTTGACGAAGACAATATATTGACCTCTAAGAGGGTCAGATCCTAATCCACTACCAGTTCCAACGACCTGTCAATCAAATAATCAGTTTAAAAATCATTGAAATAATTATTATATTGCTAATCAAACAGTTTCAATCAGTCACTTGCTTCACTAGTCGTTGATGTCAATCAATCTACCAAATATTCTCTCAATTCAGCAATAGATTGCAATAGCTCTGTAGTTAGATTCTGATCTTTCAATTCAACGGTTCCCTTTCACTCCGTAATTTGATAACCTCTGGGCACAGTTATACTGCAATGTACAGTGAATTACACATATGTGTGTGAAGCATGGACATTTAATAAGGCAGTGGAAAAACATATACGTGCTTTTGAATATAAGTGTTACAGAAGAGTCCTCCTTATATCAAGGAGAGAAGACAACAAATAGATATATCCAGAAAGAACTCAAAATAATTTTAAAAACTGGCTAATGCTACAAATAAGAACGAGAAAATGTTAGTATATTAGACATATAAAGAGACACAAAGGGCTGGAGAAGACCATCAGGGCAGGAGGAAGGAGGAGAAGCGGAAGACCACGGAGAAGATGGATTCAGGACTGAACTGATGTTTTTTTAACATGACCACTGTAGAGGCAGGACATATGATCAATGCGATAGAGAAATTCCAAAAGACTGTTAAGGTGGCAAAGTTCTACTCAGGAAAAGCTATTTGATGATGATGTTGATGTTGATGATGATGTTGATGATGATGATGAGGATGTTGATGATGATGTTGATGATGATGATGATGATGAGGATGTTGATGACGATGATGATGATGATGATGACGACACTGTATTAGCAAGAATGCTGGTTTTGCGTCACCTTAAACAATTTTGCTAGCCACTATATCAGCTCATAAAGGGCGAAAGGATTAAACCATAGTGAAGAAACAGGGAGCAGGGAGAGAGCTGCAGTCCTTGTTTGACATAGAACGCATGATACTCAATAATTTGTTGGAACCCGTTTGATAACGCAAATAAAGAAAGTGATACAACTATATGACTGCTTCTAAGGTTCGTGGTTATCACATTCACAGATCAATCATGAATGTTTCAGATTGTCAACTGTGGTTCTCTCTCTCACATTAACGATCCGTAGATCTCACTCTGAATTGTGAAAAAACTCCACTTAGTTGCTAGGCTACATCATGGAGACAACCCATGACAACGCATGTTTCCTGTATCGACATCAAGACTCCAAATGAAAAGAGAAACATTATTTAACTGTTTTTATTTAGCTTAGGAACTGCAAATACTATCTGCTGGAAATATTTGATTTCAGAAGAAGTGTGTGTGTTGTTGATCGATTTTCAATCAATACTGTTGAGGACATTAAACATGTTGATTTATCATTTATGTTTTCATATAATACTTGGTTCTTTTATGTTGTCAAGCAATTTGTGTATTGTGTTTAATGGTATCTTTTCTGGCAAACATTGAACTAAACCAGAACATTGTACCGTTCTTTTAGACAAGATGTTAGACGACATACTGTTGGATGGGGACGCTCAAACTGACGTTGAATAAATCCACAGACAATTCTAATATTGGACCGCATAGCCAGAGCCAACTATAAACGTATGGGCCTTTAGACTCAGGTAAGAATTATGGGAAATCATACCTCAACTACACCACGTGACCTCGCATTCCAGTATTGAAGTATATAGACGAATTCATTTTAAACTCAACACAAAATGCTAAATCGAAGATATATTATGCAACAATTTAAGTTTAGCAATAAGGAATATCAATATTATGAATATTTTCACCAATAAATAACCATAGACTCACAGAATTGAGTAAAATTGCAAAAAAGCTTGTAGTGCTCTATCAAACATCTATATTTTCCTGCCCCCTTTCTGATCTGGGTCAGGAACCCTTGTCAGTTGTCTGATCTAGTTATCTAAAATTGGCTATAGCATAGCTGACCGGGAAAACCCTGACGTAGTTTTAATTGGGGATCTGGATTTTATATATGTTTGATATAACATTTTTGTAATTTTACTCAATTCTATGAGGCCATGGTTATTTATTGATTAAAATATTCATAATATTGATATTCCTTAGTGTTAAACTGAACTGGTTACATAATATAACTTTGATTTAGCATTTTGTATTGATTTTTAAATGAATTCGTCTATATACAACAATACTGGAATGCAGGTCACGTGAAGTTTTGGGTCTTATTTCCTTGAATTTGTACCCAAGTCCGCTAGCCGTATGAGTTTATAGTTGGCTGTGATCAATCCAGCGATTTAGGAAGTTTGGAATTACACGTTGTACAAGTATAGCTGGGTGCTTGAAGGACAGGGAGAGAAATGTATTTAACCCGCAAACTAATAGAAACCATCAGTATACATACCCTTCGACATCTGTTGGGGAAGACTGAGCACCTATGGGTCTGCCCGAGTTCTGTGACGTCAGTTCAGTAACCAATAACCAAGTTGTTACAAGTAATAAACAAATATTTAATATTCATTTCCTGGCAAACAATGGACGAGACCAGAACAGTGTTGTGTTTTATTATCAGCGTGTGAGCTTGTGATTGACAAAACTGTTTCGTTAGTTCTTTCTGTGTAACTTGTTGTCACAGTAATAAATTGTCACTTTTTCTACCATACTGACATCGACAGGTTTTAGTTTATGATTTGATTCCCGCAGAAGTCAGTCGGTGGTACAGTTCAGTAAATAAACATTTTGTAGTTCATAGGTTCCCAAACTTTTTCGGCCCACCGCCCACTTTGCACAAAAAACTTTGTAACGCCCTTCCACATTATAACAGTTTGCCAACACCCCCTCACACTATAACAGTTGCCAACGCCCCTCCCTTTTATACATGCTCTGTTTTCTCTTTGACATAGCAAATTGATATATAATTATGTAATATATGGTCAATTTTCAAATGATTATATATATGAAATAGAAAATTGATGAAAAATGGATCGTGTAAGACGGGCATAAAATGAGTTAAAATGCAGAATTCAAAATTTAAATGATTATTCAATAGCAAAATCACGAAAATAATTTATTATTAATTTTTAAATGATTAATTTCTTCGTTAAGGAGCCGCCGACCCTTATAGCTTGAGCCCCCACTCTCCACCCCACCCACATTCTTCTGAACCGAATATCGCTTCCCTAGAACACTTCACCCACTTTGGGAAACGCTGGTGTAGACTGGTGGTAGATTCATCTATGAAGAAAAGTTACATCCAGATAATGTATTTTCTAATGACATTAGTCAGCTCTGATAATCCCCCTATATCAGTTTGGCTAAGGTCAACGCGTAGTGTCTACTTGATCGCGGTCACGACGTGGAAACCTTCATAGAACCAATATGCAACTAAATACATTGAAACAAATTCCGAGCAGCTCTCATTCGAAAGAATGACGACGCTTTGAATTTTCTAAACATTCAATCGTAACTGGGTCCACCCGTTGCAGCAGTTATGGGTAAGGACCCAGTAATAAAAATGAAAGCCACACGTAACCAATCAGATCTGATATCATACCACAGTATAATTCCAGATGTTGTACTTAAATTTATGGGGTTTTTTTTTGGTAAGTTCTTACAGTTGCTCGTCTGTACAAATGTGTGTCCTGTTGGATAATATGCATACATTTTGGCAGAATTTCGGATGCTTTATTTTACCGTCCGTATGAGCTAACGGGGGCGCAATGTACTCACTTCTCGGAGCACACCACACATATAATAACAAGTGGTTAACGTGATTGATATAAGCGAACACAAATAAGAATGCATTTCTGCAAACATTAACGAAAACCATAAAAAATATTAACCATCTTCATTTGTAATGCTGAGAAGGAGTGGACGTAAGAGAAACATCAGTAAGAATACTCTTCTACATCTGTTGGTGGAGACTGAGCACCTATGGGTCTGTCCGGAGTGCAAAGACGTCAATTTAGTAACCAATAACTAATAACCATTGCTGGATAAACTATCAAAGTTTAAATACAGTTTGTCAGTGGCGGCTGGTCGTTAAGAGCCAGTGGGACCGGGCCCCACCAAAAATAATATGTAACGTGTATTTATTACTTTATAAGTTAAAATATAACAACCCAAAGCCATGATTTTTCCCAAAATTTTTGTCTGGCCCCACCACCAAAAATGATCACGAGCCGCCACTGCAGTTTTTTGTGGTGTTGTTCTCAGCCTCAATCAAATCATGCTGTCCAGTAATAAGACAACATGAAATCATCTCAAGAAGCTAATAGAGCTAACATCAGGTAAAACAGAGCTATCCCCTCAGGAGTAGAAGATTGACTTTCTCGTTTCATTGCACCTGTCGCCACATCGAGTTAAACAGTCCTCATGAATCTAGTGGAGAAAATATCAGGTAAATACAGAGCTATCCCCTCTGGAGTAGAAGAATGTCTGTCTCGTGGCATTGAACACGTCGTCACATCGAGTTAATCAATCTTCTAAGAACTTGTAAACAATTTATGAATCTTGAATATCACCTTGAATATGTGATGCCAGGAAACGCCTATTCAAGGATGAAGATTATTTAAAAGAAACTAGGCATTGGTAACAATGAGTGCACCGCATTTTCCATCGGCGGACACAATGGACCAGTACAATAGATAAATATAAACGTAAATTGATTTTAAAAAATACCTAGATTTCATGTTAACAAAAGTCAGTCATAAATATTAAATAAGTAACATTACATTTTATAGTGCTTTTGAAATCTCGTGCCCTCAAACTTCTATCTCAATAACCCTTGCATGAAATACAACGTAATTTTTTTTCATGTGGTGTTCGAGTATAGTTCTACTCATCAAATGGCAAAATATAGTCAAAGTTTCAGTTTTCAATAAATAATGTAATGAGACCTGAATCCATTAATGGCCACAGTAAACGGAGTCTCAGAGAGCTATTAAAGTAAAACAGTAACATAGACAACCTCAATCTTCATTCTGAATGTAGTTGTTCATTCCTCAATCTTCATACTGAATGTAGTTGTTCATTCCTCAATCTTCATTCTGAATGTAGTTGTTCATTCCTCAATCTTCATACTGAATGTATGCTTATTCCTTTCAGCAACAGCTCTATCAGCTCGTTAGAAAACTTCAGATTGACTTCTCATTACGAGGTACATCCCTAAAGGGTCTAACGCCAGAGGATTGACTTCATTGCATCGGGACTTGTCCCATATGGCTAGGTTCCTCTCCACAGACGTGGCACGCCACCTGTCGAGAGTATAGCGCAAAGTACGAACTCCGTAGCTCCGGCAACAGTCCTATGGGATCTCTGGAAAAAAATGCATCCGTGAACAGAACGGCGCGGTCTGAATTCGAACCCAGGACTTTCGGAGCGCAAGACAATCGCTTAGCAAGTTAGCCACAGAGACCCCTAACTTATAGATATCACACAAACCTAGTGGTTAAAAACAACAATATCGTTCCTTGCGTTATCTGCTATTAGCTGCCCTACTGCTAGTTCCTTGAGTTATCTGCTATTAGCTGCCCTACTGCTAGTCCCTTGAGTTATCTGCTATTAGCTGCCCTACTGCTAGTTCCTTGAGTTATCTGCTATTAGCTGCCCTACTGCTAGTCCCTTGAGTTATCTGCTATTAGCTGCCCTACTGCTAGTTCCTTGAGTTATCTGCTATTAGCTGCCCTACTGCTAGTCCCTTGAGTTATCTGCTATTAGCTGCCCTACTGCTAGTTCAGATTATATATTGTGCAATTCATTACATTCCCTTCCAATGTCTTTTAATTATAAACGTGGTCTTGCAGCTCTCACGGTTGTGGTAGCCGCACATCTCCAGCAGAGAACATTTGTTTGTCGCCATCCTTTGCCTTTTAGACCTGTTTTATACGTAATGTCTGCTAGCAATTTCTCCATTACGCTCTTTTCTGGTCCTCTTTTAATTTCTACTATGGAACTGAGTATATTTATCGCCTCTCTTGTAAAATTCACTTCAGAATTCCATAGTGTGTCCTTTGTTTCTTATCTACCACTTCATTACTTGCATTTTGATTCGTTGATTATATCTATTTAGAGTATACCAAACGTATCTACGTCTTCTCATTCTTTTAACAGTTGTTACTAGTGGTTGACTAGATACTCTCTGATTTCATCACTTCTCCTGAATTCATCCAATTTTATGATCATTACTTTTAGATTTCGCAGACATCTGATTCATGTCCGACTTACTTAACGTATTCCCTCCGCCCTCGTGAAACATAGAGGCTAAACAGTTGTTCGTATACTTTTTCCGGTCTCCGGTTGTTTTCCTTATGGCTTCCTAGGATAGTCCAGCATTCTTGTTTCTCAAGAAGACTACTTCTTCATGTCTGTTTAGGACGTGTCACCTTTTCCGTGTTCCTTGTGGGTTCCACTCAACTGCTTGTCTAGTGACAAGTGGCTGTGTCTTCCCGCAGGGTATGCCCGACTCATCGCCATTTTCTCCTCTCAATATCGGTCATCATGAGTTCCTTCTCCTGATCGTTTCACAAGTTTATGTTTGCAACTGTGTCAAAAATCCAGGGTTTTTTTGTGGCAAAACAAACTACTGTTTTTAAAAAATCCTGTGTTTGTTGGGAAGCGAAATACTGTATCAAAAAGCTTTTAATTTGCGTTCCAGGGACAGCATTTTTTTTTTATATAAAAAAATATCGTGATTTGAAAAGTGGAAATACAAAACAGTAGTTCTGGAGAGTAAACAAAAATGTCGACTTTGTTGCAAAGTAAATTTAAAGCTACCTGTTGTGTTTGTTTCTCAGTCGATGAATTGTCGAACTTCGCAAAAATTATTATATAGTGTGTACTTTGGAAGTTCCTGGAAGGGTTACCATGCCGGACAGGTCCAAGGTGAGAGGTCAGACTAAATGTGGCCTCCTGGTCCTCCAGGTTGGGGTTGGGCGCAGTGCTAACAACTCTGCCCCATAAAAAGAAAAAATGTTACAGAAACTTCAAAAGGAAAAAAATGCTCTCGATGTCCAGCGGTCTTGAGACAGAGTACCACTGTCAGCATGAACAGTATGGGTGAAAGCTGCAAGGAAGCCCACGCTGGGAATTCAAGTCTGCTGGATGTCAAAACTAAACTAAGAATAGGATTCTGGAACGTCAGAACAATGTTCGAGACCACAAAGACATCACAGGTGGTAAAGAGATGCAACACTATAAAGTACACATTCTAGGGGTCAGCGAAAGTAGATGGACAGGCTTTGAACAGACGACAACTAGAACAGGGGAAACCATCTTATACTCAGGAAGAGACGACTGGAATCATTCAGCAGGAGTTGCACTAATAATAAGGAAAGGATTGAATAAACATCTCTTAGAGTGGCACCTGATTAATGAAAGATTGTTGAAAGCCCGATTTAATGGGAAACAAGGAAAGCTAACTATCATTCAATGTTATGCACCCACTAACGAAGCCGAAGAAGAGGACAAAAAAACATTTTATAGAAGGTTGCAGGAAATAGTGGACAAGGTTCCAGCTCAGGACGTTTTGTGCATAATGGGAGACCTAAACGCAAAAGTTGGAAAAAATAACAGACACAGAGAAGCAATAATGGGGAAAGAGGGATGTGGCACTGCAAATGAAAATGGAGAAATGTGGAGCAATTTTTGTCTAGAAAACAGACTGATCATAGGAGGCACATTGTTTCCACACAGGACCATACACAAGTACACATAGATATCCCCAAATGGAAGAGATGAAAACCAGATAGACCACTTTATGATCAACAGTAAATGGCGAAAGACATTACTTGATGTAAAGGTGAAAAGAGGAGCTGACGTGGGCAGCGACCACACCTTGTCGTTGCCATGATCAGGCTCAAACTCAAGAAAACATATATACAAGCCAAGACAAGAACAGAATACTTTAATGTCAACCTATTAAAAGACAGAGAGATTGCTACAAATATATAGTGGAACTAAAGAACAGATTTCAAATCCTGTCAGAGCAGTCAGACACAACACCAACTGAAAGTATCCAAAAAAAAAGGAATGCGATCAAAGGCACATATAAAATAGTTAGCAGTAGTGTACTGGGAACCAGTAAAGGACAACATAAAGAGTGGATAAGTGGCCAGACCTTAGAATACATCCAAAAGGAAAGGAGAAAAAATCTCATCAATAGCATTAGATCAGAACGTCAAAAAGATAAGGTAAGAAAAGAATATACAGAACTAAACAAAATGGTAAAAAAAAGTGCTAGAACAGACAAGAGACAATTTATGGAAAAGACAGCAGAAATAGCAGAAAAAGCTGCTAAAGTACATGATCTGCACACACTGTACAAGATTACCAAACAATTATGTGGAGGTAAAAGACACAACCATAACATGCCAGTCAGAAACAGCCTAGGACAACTGTTGACAACAGAGCAGGAGCAGGATATGAGATGGACATCCCACTTTGAAGATGTGCTAAACAGACCTGATCCTGAACATCCACCGGATATCCCACCGGCCGCACAGGATATTGATATCAACCTCAAATTGCCAGAAAAGCAAGAAATAGTAAAAGCTATTGGATCCCTGAGAAACAACAAAGCACCGTGAAATGATGAAATGACAGCAGAGCTTTTCAAGATCGATCCCATCTTAGCTGCAAACATATTAGAGCCATTGTTTGCAGATATCTGGGAGAAAGAAGAATTGCCTAAGGATTGGACTAGGGGTACTGTGGTGAAAATCCCCAAGAAAGGAGACCTAACAGATTGCAATAACTGGAGAGGAATCACGTTGCTTTCAATCCCAAGTAAGATATTCTGCAAAATTGTCATAATGCGAATACAAGAAGCAGTAGACAAGTGTCTAAGAATGGAGCAAGCAGGATTTAGGAAAGGAAGAGGAACAAATGAACACATATTTACCCTGCGTAACATTTTAGAACAATGTAGCAAGTGGCAAAGGACTATATATATCAACTTCATAGATTTTGAAAAGGCATTCGACAGCTTCCACAGAGACAGCCTATGGAAGATACTGAGACAATACGGCGTACCGCAGAAGCTTGTCAACATCATAGCCCTCTTCTATAAAGATTTCTCCTGCAACCTAAAGAATTCCAACAAAACATTCCCAGTAAAATCTGGTGTAAGACAGGGATGCGTAATGTCCTCTCTTTTGTTTAGTATTACAATTGACTGGGTGCTAAAAATGCCATAAAACAACAAGCACCAAGAGGAATAAGATGGACCCTTTCGAGATGCTTGAGGACCTGGACTTTGCAGACGATATAGCCCTGGTGTCACACAAATATGAACATATACAAGAGAAAAGTACAATACTTCACAGCACGGCAAAGACAGTAGGCCTCAAAACAAACACAGGAAAACAAAAAATTTTGACAAACAGTGAAATCCAACAACCAGTAATGTTAGAAGATGAAACACTGGAAAGGGTTGAGCAGTTTACATATCTTGGTAGCGTACTGACACTAAATGGTGGCACAGAGGAAGATATAAAATCACGTCTGAGTAAGGCCAGAACCGCTTTTGCCAGAATGAAACCAGTATGGAAGTCCAAAATCTACAATAGGACCACAAAGCTTAAACTCTATAAAAGCATTGTTTTGCCAGTTTTGCTCTACGGATCGGAGTGTTGGAGGATGACCAAAGGAGATACTAGCAGGCTGTCAGTTTTCCACCACTCTTGTCTCCGCAGAATCTTGGGAATCTTTTGTCCAGTAAAAATATCCAATAACCAACTACTCCAAGACACAAGACGAGAGGCAATGAATGACATACTCAAAAAGAGAAGATTGAAATGGCTCGGACATGTTATGAGAATGAGACAAGAAATGCCTGCAAGGATAGCCCTCACTTGGACACCAGAGGAAAGAGAAAGAAAGGCAGACCACGGACAACATGGAGGCGCATGATGGAAGAGGAACTGGACACCGCATCTCTGACGCGGGGCTCTGCGCTGAAGGTTGCACGGGACAGGAGAGCATGGAAAGTCCTTTCTGAAGCCCCATGTGTCACTAGGCATGACGGGATTAAGAAAGTAAAAAGTAAGTGTACTTTGGAAAACTTCGTTCTAATCACAGCCTGACTGACAGACTCTCATCTCTAACCTGTTCTCTTACCTCATCCACCATTATGTTCAAGATTTATTAAATGTTATGTTTTCTGTCGTCTTGATCGTTCCATGATTCGTGTTAGAAAGCCATGTCCTCCATTACTGCATTTCAGAAACCACTTCTTTTTCTTCTTCGAACGCTCCATATCTACCACTTGTTAACCACTCTGTGTGATTTGTATGTGATCTGAGCCGAAGAGCGATTTATGTTGTGCCAGTTATGCGCCTACAAGCAGGCCAGCACATCCGATTTCTGCGATGCTTTTTTTACTAGGATAGTTTCCTAGACCCTACATCAGATGTCTCTTACGACATGCCGTGTAGGTCGCAGTGGTACTATTCGTTGCTTCCATCGGGGCCCCGGCACCACAGGGCGAGATCATAAACCACAAAGACATTTAATGTGATCAAAATATTTTTGTTTTCAACTTTGTATGTATAATATAATGCCTGGTTGCTTACCGTAACAGTGGTATATTAGATCTTGTTAGGACTCCATCCATTTTAAAAGTGTATTCTAAGAGCGAGCGCGTAAACACGTGATTTCAGTGTGCGTATACAGAGAGTTAATTTATTAGTGGGAAACCGCACAAACTAGCAAGTACAAATTAATATTGTATAACTTACCCGCAAGCAGATTCCACACACAAAAGAGTTCATAAACTGTGGAGCATTGAGCGCCTAAGCGCTAATTGTGTGGTCTTTGCCGGCTTGTGGAAGGTTTGTGCCGTAACTACATGTACCATCTATCTCATTGCCGTAATATGTGCCCTGAAACATGAGAAATAGTTAAGAGTGGGTGTGAGTAGATAAATAGGTGAGTAGCAGGAAGGTGAACATGTAAGTAGGTGCGCTGGGTAGTTCAGCAGGTAGCTACATAGACAGATAATTAGCTAGACAGGTAGGTGATTTAGTGTTTAAGTAGTTAGTGCTTTAGTAGGTAAATATAGGTAAATAGGTGCGCTGAATAGTTGAGCAGGTAGCTATATAGACAGGTAATTAGGTATTATTGCCTGAGTGTTTAAGAAGTGAGTTTCTGGTAGTACGTAGATGTGCTGTCTAGTTGAACAGGTAGCACCCTAGGTTAAATAGTAAGGTAGACAGGTGAGTGATTGAGTGTTTACGTAGTGAATATTTAAGTAGGGAATGTTTGAGTATAGAGAGTTTGAGCATGGAGTATTTAAGTAGTGAGTGTTTGCGTTTAGAGTGTTTGAGCAAGGAGTGTTCATTGTTCATTTAAGAATCATCTTCATCGCACATTGGACATGTCCATAATTGTTCCGTTCTCCTCCCAAGCACGTGTCTCAGCATCTTTAGGCTAACAACTCCCGTTCTGTGTTGACTGATGTATCTACTGGGTTTTGTCTCGTGGTTTTTCCGTCTAGCCGCACCTATCGGTATGCACAACTTGCGCAGCCGAGATAGAGAATACCCGTTATCTTCTTCGTTGAAATCTTCAGAGCGTATGCTTTCTCTGAGAGCGGTGAGGATGTCGCTTCTGTCCATAGACCATTCTCAATCGTAGCAATCCCCGCCAGTGCTTCTGCTCTCTCCCCCTTCACCCAAGCGTGACCTGAGACAAAGATGAAGATAAGTATCTAGATTGAGCAGGGAGTGTTTGACTAGGTAGTGTTGAGTAGGAAGTGTTTGAGTAGGGAGTGTTTGAGTATGGAGTGTTTGAGTAGGAAGTGTTTGAGTATGGAGTGTTTGAGTATGGAGTGTTTGAGTATGGAGTGTTTGAGTAGGAAGTGTTTGAGTAGGAAGTGTTTGAGTATGAAGTGTTGAGTATGGAGTGTTTTAGTATGGAGTGTTTGAGTAGGAAGTGTTTGAGTAGGGAGTGTTTGAGTAGGAAGTGTTTGAGTAGGGGAAGTGTTTGAGTAGGAAGTGTTTGAGTAGGAAGTGTTTGAGTAGGAAGTGTTGAGTATGGAGTGTTTGAGGATGGAGTGTTTGAGTAGGAAGTGTTTGAGTAGGGAGTGTTTGAGTAGGGAAGGTTTGAGCAGGGAAGTGTTTGAGTAGGGAGTGTTTGAGTAGGAAGTGTTTGAGTAGGAAGTGTTGAGTATGGAGTGTTTGAGTATGGAGTGTTGGGGTAGGAAGTGTTTGAGTAGGGAGTGTTTGAGAGGGGAAATGTTTGAGTAGGAAGTGTTGGGGTAGGAAGTGTTTGAGTATGGAGTGTTTGAGTAGGAAGTGTTTGAGAGGAAGTGGGTTTGAGAGGAAGTGTTTGAGAGGGAAGTTTGAGTAGGGGGGTTTGAGTAGGAGTGTTTGAGAGAGAGTGTTGAGTATGGAGTGTTTGAGAGGGAAATGTTTGAGTAGGAAGTGTTTGAGTAGGTGTGTTTGAGTAGGAAGGTTTTAGTAGGAAGTGTTTGAGTAGGGAGTGTTTGGGAGGTTATGGAGTGTTT
>JADZMA010000688.1:0-30882 GCA_020796225.1 Arion vulgaris | reverse complement strand
GGATGTGCTGGATGTGCTGACCGCCCGTGGTACCGGGACGCAAGGAAAGCAAAGAATAGTACCACTGCGACCTACAATGCATGTCGTAAGAGGCGACTGATGTAGACTCTAAGGCTGCTACACTAGTAAATCTCTCTCTCTCTCGCGATCCCCGCCATTAGTAAATAAAAAGCACCGCAGAAAGTGGATGTGCTGGCCTACTTGTAGGCGTATAACTGGCACAACGTACAATCGCTCTTAGGCTCATATCACACAAATCACACAGTAGGTTACAAGTGGTCCATATGGAGCGTTGGAAGAAGAATAGTAAAGCTTCTGCATGGACCAGTGGACAATCTGGTGGTGGGGATGGGCATAGTAGCTCTCACCCATTGACCCCGATATTACTGAGAAGCATGGATAACCCCTTCCCACCTAGTCTTGAAACATTCCATCTATGGCTTCTGTTATGGACGGGTAGAAAGCTAAACACCCCCAGTTTCGCTGATATATAGCAGGTGGAGGAGACGGGAGATCTGGTTGGGAGATCGGGAGATTGTGACGGGAGATCGGGAAATTGTGTTATTCTCTTTTCGGAGGATTGATCTGCAAGGACATTTTTATAAAGAATATCCGATTGCGACACTAATGATGATCATGTTACAAATGCATATGGGTATGTGTGTTGTGGTGAGGAATCTGACCAGGCTTTTTATTGGTTCTAGCAAGTTTCACGAAGAACAAATGGTATCATTAAGTCCTCAGAATTTAAAGACAAATATGGCTTCATATCTAGCCTCGCATACAGTTATAATTCACAACCATGTAATTCTCATCCTTAGTATACACTTCTATCTTTGGGGGTCTCTATGGTTAAGTCCTTTGCCTTGGGAGTCGAAGGTCGTGGTTTCAATCCGAACCACCGTAATGTTCACAGTGCAGTTTTTCCAGAGACCCCTAGGATTGTTGCTGGAGTTACGGAATTCGTGTTTTGTGCAATACTCTCGGCAGGTGGTATGCCATTTCTGCGGAGAGGGGCCTAGCCATATGAGCTAAAACCCGGTGCAATGAAGTCAATACTTAAACTTAAAAGCTCTTTATAAATACTTCTATCTCCTTCCTTCCTTTTGTTCCTTGAAATATTGTCTATTTATTCAATGTTGTCTCTGTATCCTTCCTTCCTTTCGTTCGCTTGAAATATTGTCTATATATTCAATTTGTCTCTTGTATCCTTCCTTCCTTTTGTTCGCTTGAAATATTGTCTTATATTCAATGTTATCTCTTGTATCCTTCCTTCCTTTCGTTCGCTTGAAACATTGTCTGTATGAAACAATGGCGGAATGAGGGAGGGCCATTCAGAGTCAGAATGGTTTGCTTCGAACACGACTTTGTAGCGCATTCCCGCCATGTTTGGTCGGTATTTTCCGGTTCGTTCTGCCGAGCTACTGAGTTAGTGCTTGAGCAACGCTGTGAGCTGTGACTGTTACATGGAATGCATTTTGCTGTGTCAACCGTGCGTTTGTTGTGTGTATTCAGAAAATGGCGGACAGCGGTTATGACGAACAAGCTCAATCTGCCGTATGCAGTTATATTGCGAGTGCAGAAAGCTGGATTTTGCCGTGATTGATGTTCCCTTCGATAAAAATTGCAATTCAAGTGATGAACAGTTTTGTGTTGCTACATTGCTTCTGCCATATGCATTTTATCGGTGCATGTTGTTTTGTGGCGGTAAGCGGTGTTTCATTCTGGAATTAGTTCACTAGAAACTTTTCACAGGTGTTAGCATTTAGCACAGGAACGGAACAATTATGGGGTGACCTGTTGCAGTGAAGTTGGAACTGTACTTGTGAACTATGAATTGTCTGTATATTTAATGTTGTCTCTTGTATCCTTCCTTCCTTTCGTTCGCTTGAAATATTGTCTGTATATTCAATGGTGTATCTTGTATCCTTCCTTCCTTTCGTTCGCTTGAAATATTGTCTGTATATTCAATGTTATCTCTTGTATCCTTCCTTCCTTTCGTTCGCTTGAAATATTGTCTGTATATTCAATGGTGTATCTTGTATCCTCTTCCTTTCGTTCGCTAGCTTGAAATATTGTCTATATATTCAACGTTGTCTCTTGTATAAACTTCATCACCCTTTGTAGCTCACACAGAGGTCCGTGTGGTTTTATGTCGAGTGTTGTTTCGTTAGGCTAGTGAGTTTGCCTCAATATATCATATTCATCTGCAATCTTAAAGTAGGTGCTCTGCAGTCTGGTGTGTCTGTCCATATGTACACATGGCTGAATTATCAATACTTCTATCTCAAAATAAACGTATCACAGAATGTATATTCTGTTTACGTTTAGGAAATAAAAGCGGCGAATGTAGATTAGTACGAAGTACAAAATAATAGATGAAACTGCTAGTGACTGCTATCACGTCTAATCACACCAAACATGTGTACTACAGTATACACATAACCATCACGTTGAAACTTTGTCAAGATTGGAGATTTATAGAAAATGTCCAGAGTAATAGTTAAACATTTACCCAAAGACGTAAGATGTGTTTAGTTGTTGTATTTTTATTTATTATATATTGACTCGAGTTTGGGTGAATATTATGTTTTGTTCTGTTTCTATGTAGTGCATCTCAATAATCTCATCTGAAGTGACTGATAGTGATACAATTATATAGTCCCTGTTTTCGATAAGCCACAATAAGTCTATATAATTCCTCGCGTGGGAGTGTGTGTTCATGTGTTCTGTTCAGTGTGCAATTAGCAAGTAATTGATACGATGACAATGAATAATGCACTGAATGGTGCATAGCACTGAATCACATTGACATGGTAGTTTCAGACGATCAAGTGACCTATCTAGTATCTATCAATACTTAGAGTTATAAGTATAGTTATAGTATATTATTATACTAGTCTATAGTTATATTATGATGATACTCTTACTCTTAAGTCAAAGGTCTTAACTCAGTAATGCTTGAGTACTAAGAGACTCGTGTTTGTCGATGATCATAGCAATCATTTAATGTCAACAACAGAGGAACAGCAACACATTATTAACAGACCCCAGGTTTGGCACTGATACTGATAGCATAATATTAATAATGTTGGTTGGGAACAATATTGTTTTTAACCTTGCTGATCATTGCTCTTTAGTGTTCATGTTGACATGGTTGCATTTCCAATTGCTGTCATTTGTCCTTTGATTTCTCTCTCTTTGCGATCATCACCCAGACCGATGTATCTAGATTTCCCATAAATTCTATTCATGTGGAAATATGATTCATGCAGACTTAGCATTGGTGTGTTTTACGTCACATCTTCAGCACCATTTGGAGCTCTGGTGATAATCCTTCGGCGATGTGTCCGGTTTCAGCCAGCATTTACTTGGTTTGCTCTCCGTTCTGTAGCCATCTAGTGTTTTTACGATGTGGGGTAGAAAAGCCCCATACCCAACCTCATAAGTCGCCTCTTACGACATGCATGGTAGGTAACCATGGTTCTATTCTGGTGTAACCATGGTTCTATTCTTTTCACCCCATTTGGGTCTCATAACCACTCAGGCGGCCCATGATTTGATTTGCTTCTTCATTGCATTTATGTTGGATTTTGTTAGGTATTCCTTTTCAATCTTGGAAGAAAATGCTCCCTAGGTAGTAAAGTCTTCTTCTCTTCCACCATTTACTTTTACTTTTTGTGTGGCTCTCTGGGGTAGGCGATATCAGGGCATTCTTGTCAGGTGTCCAAACCATTTAGTCTGTTGTTCTTTTATGAATTGCAGGACTGGATTCGAATCCAGTCTTCTTCTGATTTCTTCATTTCATGTAAAGTCTGACTTGTTTTAACTTATGTTTGTCAATGGAGATATTGGTAGCTTTTTCCTCTCTACTGAATGTCATGCTATTATTTAATTATGTCAGTTTAATAACTGTTATCAATATTCTTGTTGTCTCTTCACCAGATCACACAGGACAAACTAGTGGAACATATAAAGAAACATTGCCCTCATACAGAGGTCACAGATTGTAACTTAAAGTACACTTGATGGTATCTTCAGCGATTTGCTTTCATGGGTTTTCCCAACGCAGAAGATGCAACATCAGTGCAGAAAAAATTACATGGTTCTTTCATTAGAACAACCAAGATTCAGGTTTGTTTTATTTTAAAGTTTCTTTAAATTGATCTCCTTTGTCTTGTAAAGATTTTTGGGGAGGTCCATCATCATCAATAGCTTGTCCCTTCTGGAATTTGGCTCCCATGACAGCAGTTCTGAAAAACTTTCTATTCTGTGCAAGTTGACCGGCATCAGTAGCAGTCATTCTCAGATCGTCAATGACATCTTGCATCGCTCGTCTTCTAGGTCTTCCTCTCATTCTTCTTCCAGGCACAATCCCTTCAAAATGATCTTTCTAGGCACTCATGTCACTGGATGTCCAAACTTTTTTTTTTTTCTTTGATCCTTTCGCTCAGACGGTTCCATCTCTGAAACTGATTTTTCCGTGAAAATCTGTTTTTCCAATTTCTTACAATGGCAGCGGCGTGCACATTGTAAATTACTTTACACTGGCAGCCGTGTACTCAATGTACTGTAATGTATTCCCTCGCCATACAGGCAGATTTTCTCCGACTTCAGAGGTATTCACGTTATCGTCCTGAGTAAGACAGGGGACTCGAACAAATGCCGGACAGAGGTTCGAACCCGAGCTATGAGGCGTCTCACAGCTGCAGGCCGAGCTACTATCAACTACTCTAGGCAGTCCCCCTATCCGAAACATTTAATTTTCCTTGTTTTTATGCTCTTTAATAGCCAACTCTCTTTAATATCAACTGTTGCAGAACAGAAAGCATTTGTATTTTCTCTGTCCATGATATTCTAAGTACTTTGTGATTTGTATTCAAAGATATTAATGATCTTCTCCCGCTTGTCAATGGTCCATATCTCACAACCATGTTGCCAAGGACCTACACTGAGATCAGGATCTCTGAAAAATATCAGACAGCTTCATGGTCCATTATACTTTTTATGTTTTAATATTGATTACAATGTTGGTTTTGTTATACCTTTCATGTTTTAATATTGATTACAATGTTGGTTTTGTTATACCTTTCTATGTTTTAATATTGATTACAATGTTGGTTTTGTTATACCTTTCATGTTTTAATATTGATTACAATGTTGGTTATGTTATACCTTTCACAGGTTGATATTGCTTCAGATGTTGGTGGCCTAACTTATAAAAGCATGGAGCAAGTACTACAGAAGAATAAAGATTTCAGAAAACAGGTATTGGTGTCGACCTACCTGGAAAAGCGGATGGAAAGGTATTTATTTTTAATGTATTTATTAGTTGGCGAATGGTCGAGCATACCCTATGAAAGACACAGTCGAAGTGTCCTAGACACGCATTTGAGTGGAACCCAGAGGAAAATGAAAAGGGACGCATAAACAGACCTGGAGACGCAGTCTTCTGAGAACCAAGAGTGCTAGACTATCTTGGGAGACCATAAAGAAAACAGCCAGAGGCCGAGAAAAGTGTTGAACAACTGTTGAGGCTCTATGCTCCACGGGAAGCGGAGAGGAATAAGTTATTTTAGTTTTTCAATATCATCATTGCACCTCGGACATGTTCATGGGTGCTCCAATCTCCTTTGCAATATCTCCAACTGCGTCCAGCGACTAATACCAGTTCATTGTTGATTTACAAGCCTACTTCTTCTTCTTCTTTGCATTAGTTCTTTATGACCAATTTTAATCACTCTTTGTGATATGTTTGATCTTTGCCAAGACGCATATATCACATACATTGATTTGGTAGGCCCCTAAATGCATAGACTTGTACACATTTAGAACACATACATCTGATTTCATCCCAACCTCCTTAGTCACCTCTTACAACATGCGTGGCAGGTAACAGTGGTTCTATTCTTTACATCCCAAATTTGGGCCCCGGTAACCACTCGGGCGGTGTCACAAGCCTACTCATATACCTGTTCTGTCCACTCCAATCTACAATCTCGGCTCTTGCAATTAACATGGATTGGTTTAAATGAAAATCCTCTTTGTGGCGACACTATGAGTGTGTTCAGAATGTCAGCTCTATCCATGAACTGCTTGAAGACAGCCTGTCTGCTCTCATTGCCAGTTACACCCATGTCCCCCAGAACAAAGATAAAGCAATTCTGCAAATTGTTGACACATGTAGTGATTCAGTCCAGCAGAACTTTGCCATCCTAACAATCATCAGTTACATCCTGAATCCATCTTCTCCATGGTCTTTCTCTTCTCTGTCCATGATATACCGAGGACTCTTCTGTAACACTTATATTTACTAGTACATATATGTTTTCCATTGCCTTGTTAAATGTTCATGCTTCACCAATACGTTGTGGCTACATCACGGCAAACTATCAAACAGCGTGGGACAACACAAAACTGACATTGCAGATGAAGATTCAAATATATAGAGCCTGTGTAATTAGTTCTTTATGGCTCAGAAACATGGACAGCCTACTCAAGACACAAGAGGAGACTTAACATCTTTCACCTTCAATGTCTCCGCAAGATTATGAACATCAGGTGGTACGACAAGATGACCAACTCTGAAGTACTGCAACATGCAAACCTGCCTTCCATCATGGGCATGCTCGGCAGTAGACGACTAAGGTGGTTGGGGCATGTGAGAAGAATGGAAACTTATCGCATACCAAAACAAAGTTGTTCTGTGAACTTTCGGAGAGAGGAAGAGGCACCAGGGCAGACCACTGCTCAGATATAAAGATGTCTGCAAAGCCTCAATGAAAACTTTCTATAGGTCCCAGCACATGGGAAAGACTACTGAACAGAGTTGTGTGGAAAGCCAACTTCGAAGGCGCAGAGTCTTTTGAGAAGAGACTTATGTATGAGCTGAATGACAAGAGAGAAAAGCGAAAACTCAGAAGTTGTCACAGTAAAACACTTGCCAATTGACCGTCTGTAAAGATGAAAAAGGCCATATAAGATATTCAAAAATTTTCACATTTTCTATTTTCTCTCCGTTGATAAAAATATTTGGTGTCAAGTTTGTTTCATTTATTTCAGAATAAACCGCCAGAAAAGTCACAAACAAAGTCTCCAGGGACTGGATTCATCATCAAGATGAAGGGGATATCTGGCTCTTATACGGAGGTACAAATATAACATTAAATACAATTGCTGTTGTATGTAGTGTCAATGGTTATTGTCTCAACACTTACAACGGTAGACAGAGGATCTCTGTAATAGAGACAATGGCTACGGTCATGGACCAGTATGGTCACTGCTGCCAGGAAGGAAAGCATTGGCAGACTACCTTTAAGAAAATGCCTAGACAAATTTAAGTTCGTTTGTGATAAAGGCCTTGTTGGTCGAAACGTTGCTGTTTATTGTCACTGTTTCTATTTTGTAAAACTATAAACTTTGTTTGTACGTGTTTAGCATTTATTCCAAGTTTTACTGCAGTCTTCCCCCTATTTCGATAGACAAATTTAACAACAATATGGAAAATATGTGCTTTTGAATATGTGTTACAGAAGAGTCCTCCTTATATCATGGACAGAGAAGAAAACAAATAGGTCTATCCAGCAAGAACTCAAAATCAAAGAAAACTGGCTGATGCTACAAATAAGAACGATAAATTAAAGTATTCGGGACATATAAAGAGACACGAAGGGCTGGAGAAGACCATCATGGAAGAGGACATCTCGGCAAAGAGGAGAGGAGGAAGATCACAGAGAAGATGGATTCAGGATGTAATTGATGGTTTGAGCATGATCGCTGCAGAGGCAGGACATCTGGCCTATGAGAGAGAGAAATAAGGGAGAGGGACAAGCTATTTGATGATGATGATGTTATATATATTTTCTTGTGTTTTCATACAGTAGTGAGATTTTGGCCACAGTTAAACTTCACAGTGGTTTGGAGAGAACGATAATGGAAGGCATGTTTTTTGGAGTACGAGCTGGGGGCGACATAGACAGAGTGGGCAGCTGGACATCAAAGAACATTGAGCATGCCGCTGGAGGAGGAGGCGGAGAACTGAGAGACATACTGAGAAGATCGGAGCACTTATGGACTAATTGGTTCAATGTGCATTGATGTTGATCCAACGACTAAACTAGAACTGGCGTGTGTTGCCCGCAGAGAGACATGCTGAGGAGAGATCGGAGCACTTATGGACTAATTGGTTCGATGTGCATTGATGTTGATCCAACGACTAAACTAGAACTGGTGTCGTTAGTTGCCACGCAGTGTATCCTGAGGAGGAGATCGGAGCACTTATGGACTGTGGTTCGATGTGCGTGATGTTGATCCAACGACTAAACTAGAACTTGTGCTGTTGGTTGCCACGCAGTAGAGACATGCTGAGAGAGATCGGAGCACTTATGGATAATTGGTTAATGTGCAGTGATGTTGATCCACGACTAAACTAGAACTGGTGTCGTTAGTTGCCCACGAGTGAGAGACATGCTGAGGAGGAGATCGAGCACTTATGGACTAATTGGTTGATGTGCATTGATGTTGATCAACGACTAAACTAGAACTGGTGTCGTTGAGTTGCCACGCAGTGTATGCTGGGAGGAGATCGGAGCACTTATGGACTGGTGGTTCGATGTGCAGTGATGTTGATCCAACGACTAAACTAGAACTTGTGTGCGTTAATTGCCACGCAGTGAGAGACATGCTGAGGAGGAGATCGGAGCACTTATGGACTAGTGTTCAATGTGCAGTGATGTTGATCAACGACTAAACTAGAACTTGTAAGTCAGTTAGTTGCCACGCAGTGAGAGACATGCTGAGGAGGAGATCGGAGCACTTATGGACCAATTGGTTCTTGGAGCGTGTACTGATGCTGGATCCAAATCACCAAAACTGAACTGCGTCGCGAAGCTGCCACGCAGTGGGCGCGAGGAGGATCTGGAGCAATTTATGACCAATTGTCTGATGTGCAGTGATGTTGATCCAACGAACACTAAACTAGAACTTGTGTCGTTAGCTGCCACGCAGTGAGACATGCTGAGGAGGAGATCGGAGCACTTGCAGACTAATTGTCCAATGTGCAGTGATGTTGGATCCAACCACTAAACTAGAACTTGTGTCGCTAGTCGCCAATGCAGTGAGAGACATGCTGAGGAGGAGATCGAGCAATTTATGGACTAAATTGGTTCAATGTGGTGATGCTGGATCCAACGACCAAACTAGAACTTGTGTCAGCATTGCCACGCAGTGAGACATGCTGAGAGGAGATCGAGCACTTATGGACTAATTGTCTAATGTGTGCGATGCTGGATCCAACGACAAACTAGAACTTGTGTCGTTAGTTGCCACGCAGTGAGAGACATGCTGAGGAGGAGATCGGAGCACTTATGGACTAATTGGTTCAATGTGCAGTGATGTTGATCCAATCACTAAACTAGAACTTGTGTTTAGTTGCCACGCGAGGAGAGGCACATGCTGAGGAGGAGAGATCGGAGCACTTGTGGGACTAACTGGTCTGATTGTTCAGTAAATGATGATCCAACAACTAAACTGAGAGACATACAGAGGAGGAGATCTGAGCACTTATGGACTGGTTCACATGTGCAGTGATGATGATCCGACGACTAAACTAAACATTCTACATGTACCATCACAATTATAATTTGTCTGTTTCGTCTTCCACAGAAACCGTCTGAGAATTCCCTTCAAACTAATGACATTGACCACGCCAGAATCCCCAAAAATGTGCAGAAAAAGCCAATGAAGAGTTTGTTTACATTTTGCTGTTATGTTTAGGGGTAATGTATAACTGGGGTCTTTGACGTAGAGATTAGGTGCTCAATTTTCATTCTAAAGGTAATCTGTCTACCCTCATGGAGTCACTGAATATTTCCCCAGAGATTCCTGGTCCTGTGTAGGTGATTGAGTTCCTTAATCCTACCAGAGAGACAGGTGATAAAATCTAGGTCCCGGGATCTGCTGAGCTTGTAAAAAGAAACCCCTTGGCAGCTCAAATCGAGAGGACAGGCTACAAAGTCACAGCGCCATGGCAAAATTTTAGAAAGATTTTTAAAAATAAATTAAAATATTTCACCATCTTCTAAATTACATCGCAATGTAAGCCGAGCCCATATGGAAGTAAAGAATAGTACCACTGCGGACCTGCCAAGACATTGAAGAAGTGACTGATGAAGGACCTAAAGTGAAGCTACAATGGTAAATAAAAGCATCGTAGAAATTTGATGTGCTGGGCATACTTGTAGGCTTATTAAGGGGCACAAATGTGCAATCGCTCTTAGGCTCAGATCACAAAGAGTGGTTTCATCAAGTGGTCATGGTGGAGTGTTCGAGGAAGAAATTTCATTGGAGACCCTCGCTGGTGTTATGGAGTTTGTGTTGTGCCGATGAGATTCTCCTGTAAGAGAGATCGGAGCACACAAGGTTACTTCACCAAGTGTAATAATGATGGTCCTACTACCAAAGTGTAGAGCTAACAAGAAGAAAAAATAATGCACGATGGGGAAGAAAACAACTGAAGAGAACGTTAATTTTATCATCGCCCACGCTGCACTGGGGTAATATAATGTCATTTCGTCAATGCTGCACCAGGGGTAATGCGCATCTGATCATTTCTGTCACGCTGCACTGGGGTACGCACTTTATCATTTCTGTACTACTGAACTGAGAAATGTAATTTAATAATTGAACGCTGAGATCTGGAATCACAACAATTTTTCTTTGCTATTTCACAGAGTGGCATTTGCTGAGTTTGCAACACAGAAGGAACAAGAGATCAAGCTCTGGGCAGAAACAAAATTTTATCAGTGTTTATTTTTATTATATACTATCGCTTTACCCGCTCTTCGTGACGGGCATTTAGTTTAAATCTGTTTGTAAAGTCCCTTAAAGAAACATGACCTGTTGCCTCAAAATTGGCTTCTTCCCATTAAAAAACAATACATTTGTTTCCATGAAAGTTTGAAACCTTTGTCCGCTGGGCCACATAAGATTAAAATGTCCCTTTATTCTGATTGCCAGTAAACCTGATCCAACAGAATCCGCCCTGGGAAAGTTGGACAGTCAACAATTCTAAAAGTCCTCATTCCATTGCCAGTAAAACCTGGATACAATAGAGAGTTCCCGTGAGTTGAAGTTAGTTTTAAATCTAGTTGTACATTTTACCACTTTTATAGTTAATTGTTATCCTTTCCGCTGATCATGCAAGCTCAATATATACTATCCTAAATTCTGTGAAAGTTGAAAATAAATAATTGGCAAATTAAATTATTCAGATTATTAACTTATCGATATATTTAAAAAAGAATAAAAATTGCAGTGTGAGTACTGACATGTTGAAATACTCTCAATAAATATGTTAGTATTCAGGTGGACTGATGTGCGAAGACTTCACCGAATATAACAATATGACCTCTGCGTATCACGTGACCGGGAACATTGTTACAAACATTAATATACTTTTTCGGCGAATTCTGTGCATGGCCATAACGCTTAAGTTGGAACATCTTTATAGAAACGCATAAATAGTCTATAGTTTTATAATTTTACTCTTCCTATCTAAGGAGTGCTACCCTCTTGCCAAATTTCAAGTCCCCGTGATGTCCAGATATCTTCAAGAACAATTGAGACAGATAGATACAATTAATCTAATTTTCGCTTTATATATATATATTAGATATGCCAGGATAAAAACAAAAACTTTATCATGAGAAATGTCAAGAGCAGCAATGCAATCTCTATATAATATCTTTGTTGATCTGATTTGATGGCTGACACGTAATAGCAGAGAGGCCTATGGAAGATCATGGAAATTTGAATATTCAGTGAAATACATTAACTGACCGCTACACCAATTCGAAAAAACGGTTGTTGTTGAATTGAATTATGTCCTATTTTCCCATTGCATGTGTATGGTACTCTACGTACATTGCGGAGCTGAACCTAGACCACTAGTCTTGTGGAGGAGTTCACTAAATAAACTACGCTACAGCGGCTCTCGGCTATATAAACATTGCTATTTCTAAACTGTTATAGACGGTCTCAAATTCAGCTTTTCTATAACGCTTGGACGTATATATCAGCAAATGGTGTTTTATCGGGTCGTTTTAAAATTCTCTACTGACGATGTAACATTGCGACCTCTGACCTTTGACCGCTACCTTAATAATAATTGCTAAAAACAATTTGTCATTTTATTCACCGGAAGCTAAGTTCCACGCGATCAAATCCAATTAACCAACGACGACTCTTGATTAATAAATGTATAATTAATGATTGAATCGTAAATTATATAAATAGCAGAAAAGGATATGCATTAATAGAATAGGTAACTAACTATTATTATAACGCTAAACGGTAATCGCCCGTTTCGCATTCAATATACATATGTCTTCTACAACGCACACTCGTTTGCGATTGACAAACTTCGTGACCCATCACTTTAGTTGTGGATTACCTGAAACTCAAAATGAACTGGCGGATTATTTATTATGAACTCGTTTCGTTAAAGATAGAAGCAAAGCATGAAATTAAAACGCATAGGTGCACATCAAAGTTAAATAGCTTTGTATATGTAAACAAGATGGCAAGAAAGAGGATTTTCAATACAAGCTGTTTAGGCAAAAATCGTTGTTAATCGTCAGTGACGAAAAAGCAGATTTTTTTATTGTTTGCATCACATGAAGGACTCGGTCACCGGTAGGTTGTAGGACTTTGAAAATTGAAGAGTATGGGTATATATTTTAGTTGTTGTTGAACCCCAGAATTATGAGTTTTCACCATTTTGTCTATATAAAGGTGGGGAGAGTGCACCTGCCTTTCTTGCAATGAGAGCTGTACTACATTGACCATTGATTCAGGAGGAGAGTAGATGGCTACACGCGACTCGTACGTTGTTACCTCTTACATTTGCTTTGCATTTATGCAACTTTTTTCATTAGACATCGGCAGAATATGGGCATTCACTAGTATTTAGGACTCAAGGCGTGTCTGTGTCGCTTTATTACCTAAGTACGCTAGAGCAGCTCTCTCTTGATCCTACCCATTTAGCAAGACATGACCTTTTTGTCTATTTTCAGTGTCACCACGAGGAGGAGTAGGGTCTTGACTCAGCCAGCTCACTTACCCTGGCGCAACGTTGTCACGTTTGTTATTTGTGCATGCGGCGCAAAAATCATTATAGTAAAGGGGGAATAACTTCGCGAATAGACAAAGGCTAATAAAAATACTAAAATATAAACCTATCCTAAACATGATTTTTGCACTTTAATGGCCCTGCTCACCACAAAATGAACAATGAGCCGCCACTGTAAAAAGATGAGAGAAACAGCTTTGTGTGCGTTTCAGCAAACAGGCTATCATCGCTCTTATTAATTTAATGTCCATTTTCTTCCGTGGACGGTTTTCTGTTTTTTATCCACTGTATCGATGTAACATTACGCTTGAGGTGCAAAGTATGTTACACAGCCCAGTTACTGAGTAGACTATTATAGCACCCTAACATGTCCATAGGTGCTTCAATCTTTAATTAACAAATTTAAAGGGCGTCCAGTTGTCCAAACTAAATGAACGACATTATCTGCTGGTAATCTGCTTATATGCCAGAATCATTTAATTTGTTGTTTTTGAATAGTTCAGTACTGATGTTGTACTCCATTCTTTCCTGATGTCTCATTTCTAAACTGGTGTCTTTCTTATACTCTACATTTTGTATAGATACTGTACACCCTTTGTTGTGAATAGGTTTTTATTTTTTTATATGAGCATATTACTACAAACTGGTAATATTAAAAATAAATTTTTAATTCCCACTGTACGCTTATTCTTCTTTCTGACTTATTCTGATAACGATGGTCTATCAGATGTGTACTAGATGTGGTGTGATCGATGTGTTCAATGATGTGTAAACAGATGTGGTGTAATTAGATGTGTCTCCATCGATGTGTACTATGTGTGTATCACGTGTGTATCAGATGTGTGTATCAGATGTGTCTATCGATGTGTGTATCAGATGTGGATTGATGTGTACGATGTACTGGGATGTGTAAACAGATGTGTGTACTCAGATGTGTATCAGATGTGTACTGGATGTGTCTATCAGATGTGTAATTGGGATGTGTGTATCAGATGTGCCCATCAGATGCACTGGGATGTGTACTGATGTGTACTAGATGTACTGGGAGGCAATGATGTATCAGATGCTCCATCGATGCATCAGTATGTGTATCAGATGGGACTGGGATGCATTTATGTATCAGATGTGTATCAGATGTCTATCAGATGTGTACTGCATGTGTCTAATGATGTGTATCAGATGTGTGTATCAGATGCGTGTACTGGGATGTGTGCATCAGATGTGTCTACTGAGATGCACTGTATGTGTAGATTACGTAAAAATGATGTGCATTGATGTGTATCTGATGTGTATCAGATGTGTATCAGATGTGTGTATCTGATGTAAAATGATGTGTCTATCAGATGTACTGATGTGTCTATCAGATGTGTGCAATGACAAAAAATAGATGTACTGTGATGTCTACTAGATGTGTAAATGTGATGTGTATCATGTGTATCAGATGTATCAGACGCTCATCGGGATGTGTGTATCAGATGTGTCTATCAGATGTGTATCAGATGTGTGTAATGATGGTATCAGATGTGTGTATCAGATGCATTGTGATGTGCAACAGATGTGTCTGCATTGATGGGTAAACAGATGCTCCACAGGATGTGTGTATCAGATGTGTGTATCAGTGATGTGTGTACTGATGCGTATCAGATGTGTCTATCTGATGGGTAAAATGATGTGTGTATCGATGTGTGTGTATCCGGATGTGTGCTGATGTGTGTCATCGGCATGTGTATCGATGTGTCTTATCAGATGTGTGTATCGTATGTGTAACAGATGTGTATCAGATGTGCTCCATTGATGTGTGTATCAGATGTATCAGATGGTGTATCAGGATGTGTGTATTGGGATGTACCGATATGTTCACTGGGGATGCGTATCAGATGTGTCTATCAGATGTGTATCAGATGTGTATCAGATGTGTGTATCAGGGATGTGTGTATCAGATGTGTATCAGATGTGTCTTACCAGATGTGTCTCATCAGGATGTGTGTATCAGATGTATCAGATGTGGTGTATCGTGATGTGTCTGAAATGTACGTGTGTATCAGATGTGTCTACTGGGGATGCGTATCAGATGTGTGTATCGATGTGTATCAGATGTGTATCGTGACAAAAGTATCAGACGTGTGTATCAGATGTGTGTATCAGATGTGTGCATCAGATGTGGTATCAGATGCGTGTACTGGGATGTGTATCAGATGTGTATCAGATAATGCCCATACTGGGGATGGCCCATCAGATGTGTGTATCAGATGTGCGTACTGTGATACAATCATCAGATGCTCTTTACTAGATGTGTGTATCGGCATACGTCTATCAGATATGTCTATCAGATGTGTGTATCAGATACAGTTCATCAGATGTGTATCAGATATGTCTATCAGATGTGTGTATCAGATATGTCTATCAGATGTGTGTATCAGATATGTCTATCAGATGTGTATCAGATGCGTATCAGATGTGTCTAATAGATGCGCATCAGATGTGTGTATCGATGCATCGATATGTCTATCAGATGTGTGTAATTGGGGATATGCCCATCAGATGTGCATCAGATGCGTCTATCAGATGTGCGTACTGTGATGTGTCTATCAGATGTGTGTATCAGATGTACCAGATATGTCTATCAGATGTGTATCGATATGTTCATCGATGTGTGTAATTGGGGATATGTCTATCAGATGTATCAGATATGTCTATCAGATGTGTGTACCAGATAGCGTCACTGATGTGTGTACGTGATGTGTATCAGATGTGTGTATCAGATGTGCGTATCGTGATATGTCTATCGATGTGCGTATCGCATGCGTGTATCAGATGTGTATCAGATATGTCTAATAGATGTGTGTATCAGATGTGTTCTTATAATTAAGTCACCCGTTGTCTGAATTTCATGTCTGATGCCGTGTAGTTTTGAATGTAGTGAATTGACAAAGAGGCTTGGTAGGTCGATAAACATGTAAGATTTATCTGTCGGAATAATCACTATACAAGCGTGATAAAAGCGAAATGAAGAAATTAGATGAACAGTCGGAACAACACTCTGATGTTTCCTTCATTGAGAAACAGAAACTCAAATGGTCGGGCCACTTAGTGGGAATGAACCCAAATACACCAGACGCAAGAGCATACAAAATGAAAATTGAATCATCAAAAGGAAGGATTGTATTCAAGAAAATATTGACGATGGAGTTACAAACATCTTACATCTTCACAATATCACAACATATCAAGCGACCAAGCGTGCACTATCTCGGAAACCGATCATCAGTTAAACCTGCTACGGCTAAGAAGCAAAGAAGGAGAGAAGGACAACAAAGAAGATACAAAACGTCATGCTATGGTTTCTGTGCGTTTCGTGGTCTATATCGACGACTTCGCAATAAACTGTATTTTTCATTTTATATACTGTATTTTACTTGCCGATAACAGGTATGTTAGAGAATTCTAATTAGCTGCATCGTCACACCTCCATGAAACATTCTTTACTATCACCCTTTGAGGAAATACATTTATCTTCGTTCCTGGAAAACATGGTGTCGTTACAGTGAGAGAGCAGACAGGATGACTGACTCAGCCACCATCAGGGGCTCCAGCCAATGGATAGAGATACCATTTTGAACGCCCTCTATTTTCTGGTTAAAAGATAATTTTCATTTAAACCAATTCACGTCAATTACTAGATTGTAGGAGCTGGGATCGAAGATTGAAGCAGCAAACGCCTGAGTGATTACCGGGGCAAAAAAATTGGGATATAAAGAATAGAACCACTGTTACCTTCCACGCATGTCATAAGAGGCGAACAAGAGGTGAGGGGGTGGCTAGCTACCCCACCGTTAAGCACTAGATGTCTACAGAACGGAGAGGAACTGAGTAAATTGGATGAAAACCGACA
Source organism: Arion vulgaris (assembly GCA_020796225.1). Lineage (NCBI taxonomy): Eukaryota > Metazoa > Mollusca > Gastropoda > Stylommatophora > Arionidae > Arion > Arion vulgaris. The sequence goes on along the minus strand of JADZMA010000688.1, from coordinate 13,861 downwards.
CATCGCCGAAGCTGATACACCAGAGCTCCAAATGGTGCCGAAGATGTGACAAACACACCCAATGTGCTATAGCTGCATGAATCAGATTTCTGGCATGAATAGAATTTATGGGGAAATCTGTACATCGGTTCAATGTGATAGCGGTGAGAGAGAGAGAAGTAGCAAGAAAAGAAAAGCACAACATGTACAGGAGTAGGCTCATCAATCAAAATCGAACTGGTACGGTCAGTAGCTGACGCTTTTGGCGTTACTGCTACAGATCGAAGCACCTATGGACATGTCAGGAATGCAATGAAGACATTAGAAAATGAAATTGAAACTGACACTTTGTGGAAATACTAAAGTTTATCTGTTGATCTCTATCTTTTCTCTCTCTTTGCATGTCACGCCTCTTGCGTTTAGTTCAACAACAAATGCACATTATTCTTCTATTCTTGCTGTTCTACATATTGTATTCTATCTGCATTTCAAGACATCTACTACATCCAGTCTCTGCGTTATCCGTGATTGTCGCTGTCTGTTCTTTTCCAGAATAACTGCCTCAATAACTCTTTTTCCAGCTCTGTATGTTTTTTTGCATTTGTCCAAATGCTTAAATTTGAACATTCTTCTTGTAGCATTACTGGAAGGGCTGGAGCAGTTTATATATCTTGCAGCGTACTGACACTAAACGGTGGCACAGAGGAAGAACAATCACGCTCCAAGTAAGTGCCAGAACCGCTTTTGCCAGAATGAAACCAGTATGAAGTCCAAAATCTACACATAGGGACCACAAAGCTTAAACTCTATAAAAGCATTGTTTTGCCTGTTTTGCTCTACGGATCGGAGTTGGAGGAGACCAAAGGAGGGCATTAGCAGGTTGTCAGCCCATCACTTGTCTTCGCAGAATCTTTGGGAATCTTGGCCAGTAAAATATCCACAACCAACTACTCCAAGACACAAGACAAGAAAATAATGACATACTAAAAAGAGAAGATGGAAATGGCTGACATGTTATGAGAATGAGACAAGAAATGTCTGCAAGTGATAGCCCTACTTGACACCAGAGGAAAGAGAAAGAAAGGCAGACCACGGACAACATGGAGGCGCATGATGGAAGAGGAACTGACACCGCATCTCTGGACGTGGGCTCTGCGCTGAAGGTTGCACGACAGGAGAGCATGGAGTCCTTTCAGCTTCCCATGTGTCACTAGTATGACGGGATTAAGTAAGTTTGTAGCATTAATGAGTTTTTATAGATTCATTTGCCTCTTTTTTGATAGACTCATTTGTTCTTTTGGAGCGATCTATTTGTCTCTTTTGATAGATCTACGGTTCTTTTTGGATAGATCTATTTGTTCTTTTATAGATCTATTTGTCTTTTTGGATAGACTCATTTTTTTCTTATTTTTGGATAGATCTATTTGTTATTTTTTGATAGATCTATTGTTCTTTTGGATAGATCTATTTGTTTCTTTTGGATAGATCTATTTGTTCTTCTTTTATAGATCTATTTGTTCTTTTTTGGATAGATCAATTTGTTCCTTTTTTGGATAGATCTATTTGTTCTTTTGATAGACCCATTTGTTCTTTTGGATAGATTCATTTGTTCTTTTTTATCCATGAATACTGATGATTCTTCTGTAACATTTATATGAAAACTAAATATACACTTTAAAAAAAAAATATTCCACTCTAAAATTTTTCAGATGTCATGACAAATCAGTCTCCCGTATCACTGTATCTCCTGTATATCCTGTATCTCCCGTATCTCCCAACCATTGATTGCTATTCAAAGTCTCAGATTACACTTTGTGATTTAGTCATAAAACAACCTAAAATTAATTGACCAGACCTACATATCGCCACATGAACTCATTAAGATCAACAATACATGTAGTACTCACGTTGCTATGACAACACTACAATGAGTAACTTGTTTCTGTTTGTCATCTGAGTACATCAACATTGACTGGAATGTCTGGCAGAGTACTAATTCGTCGTCACATACCACAGCTGTATTATAATAAATAAAACCTGAGATAGAAACAGCAGAATAAGAAATGAGCTTTGAAAGGAACTTCATTATGGTGACCACTAGCATTTTATCACTAAGGCTTGCATCTTTATTTGTTTAAAGGGGTTTAAAGCCGAATGATTGACTTACTTCCGGATTTTACCTCTATACGGCTCAACCCCTTTCAGTAGAAATGGCACGCCACCTGTCGGTACTACAACGCCCGAACTCCGTAGCTCTGGCAACAACTTGTGTTTCTGGAAAAAAATACACTCGTGAACAGAACGGCGCCAACCAGATTCAAACCCACCACCTTTGACGAGGTATCAACCTCTATTGATGTAATACACTAGAAATAAGCATCGTATAGAACAAATAATACAACACGTACTTTCCTTCGATATAACATAGCATAGATTCAACTATAGAGGGTCTTCTATAGCCAAGTGGTTCAGATTATTGGCTTATCAATCTGAATTGATTCTGTGGGCTGAATTCGACCAAGTCACATGTTAAACACCATGTTCATTCTTTCTTTATCTCCGTTTAACATTTCCTGCACTTTAATACCTGTTCTCGTGCTTCTTCTTCCTTTCCTTGCGATCGACCGCGCGAATTCAGTGCAATCTGGTACTGTTGTTTCTGACTGATTTTGCGTGAAGGTATGCTTTCCTTTATTATCGCGCCTCCTTACCATACACGCGCGCCTTCTCCGATTCAGATTGAGCTTAATATAAAGATATCGGTCTGAATTTATTTCCTGTTCTTTCCCTTTACTAATATAAATTTATTGATTACGTCCGATTATCTTTTCTAAATATTGGCTGAACTGCTTCATAAATAATATGTAGAAAGCGAGTAAACTGTTTGAATGTGTCTTTCTTCTTCTTCTCTCTACCACCATTTACTCTTTATAGAAGTGTTGGGAGGGAGGGGGAACGGAGATCTTGTGTGTGCTTGTTTTAAGGCACTTTGTAAGGCTGTTATTGATGCCGTCGCTCCATCTTTGCGTGGTCTTCCCTGCTTTGTACTCATTATACTTTTGGTGTGTGGCTCTGTAGGCGATACCAGGCATTCCTCTTAACAGGTGTCCAAACCTATTTAATCTGTTGTTATTTTATGAATTGCATGACTGGTTTTATAATTCAGTCTTCTTTCTGATTTCTTCATTTCTAATTTTGTTCTTATTGTCGCTACACCTGCAGCCTCTTCTAAGGCACGTCATCTCTACAGCTATGATTTCATTAGCTGCTGCATAATAAGTGTTTAACACTGGTAACATAGTGGTTGAGTATAAACGTAGGGTAGGAAAGTTGCAATTAGTTAGTTTCATTGCAAATCATGTTATAAATTATATATCTTTTCAACTTCTATTATTTATTCATCATTTCAAAAGGTGTCATCTGCTTAGGCGACTGCGGATCTCCCAAAATGTATGTCTCTGGTGTTTGATATCATTCGTGATGTTGACGTTTTTCCAAAAAGCTATGACGTTAGGCTATCCAATATTTTCTCTCTCTGTGTCTTGTATCCCCTCGAATTTACCAGTTCTCCTCGATTCCTACATTCTTCTTAAACTTGCTCACACTGAAATGAAAATCGTGGTATATCCTGTACATGACATAGCCATCAACTAAGGTAAAATGAGTTGTTGTTTTTATATGACAAACATTAGTTTGCAATTGTTTCCTGGAAAGTGGAGGTCTACTTCTTTACTGTTTATTAAAATTCACGGTAAATAAATTTGCTCCAAACTGCCCTCAACGTTGTTTGAAACCGGTACTTTTAAGTTTTGATCGTGCTCACCACCGAAGCCAGATATGTCCACTAGCTCACATTAAAACCTCGTATATGCCAAATTTTATTATTTTGATCTGTTTTCTACTTTTTGCTCATTGCTTCAAATGCCAGCCTTAGCGTGAATTTTTTATTCAAGTGGTCCTTCACCACTCAGGTGAGCTTTTCTTAGACTTCAGAGCTTCTTGTACCTGGGACCACAAAATAAAGGATCAGGGACCCGTATTCTAACCAAGGAACATGTCTACACTGGGAGAATTAATTTTTGTTTACGCACGCTGTCCTCGGAACTCGTAATTTGCTACAGCCCGGGCGGTCACTAGTCCAGAGACGCCCGAGTGGTTACCGAGCCCTGCTATTTTGGGTGTAAGGAATAGAACCACTGTTACTCGCCATGTGATAAAAATGTAGGAGTGCGCCAAAGGAGGTTTGCTGAAATCGGATGCACATGTCTCAAACGTGTGGGGAAGACTTTGTGTTTAGGGGCCTAAAACCAATGTGCAACGTATACACGTTCTTGACAAAGATCAAACATATCACAAAGAGTGATTAAATTGGTCGTAAAGAACAAACGCAAAGAAGAAAATCCAGCCCAGAGTGTTATCGATTTCTTTATTGGTTACACTGACTAGACTCAACATTTTCTACCACTGTTACGCATTCTCAGTCTCCTTAACCATTACCTTATATTCCACACCTAAAAAACACATCAAAAATACTATTAATCCACACATTGTTACAAGGTCCTCTGGAAACACAATTTTTAAATTTCCTTCACAACCACTTATTCACATTTTTGTCACGAACTACATATTAACATAACACAAAACATTCGAGCGTGTTGGATCGCTGATGCTGCTGATTTGTTGAAGCCGAGATCAAAAACCTATAGACGTTTCCGGAGGATATGATGATAGTTCTCGATAACCGATAAAACCCAACAATCATTTGCGAGCATTCTACCCTTCCACATAATCACATTTCTATCCCGGCCATACATCTGCTTCCCACACATCATTCTCATATTCACATTACAACCACATCCACATTCATGTTTCCACACTGTACACATAGCTCCAAATAAACACGCATATGTACATTCTCCTCACAAAAACAATAGTCAGCATTCATACCAAATACAAATTCACATTTATTCAACAACCACATATGTACATTCACACATCTTCCATTTATTCACATTTGTATACACAAACTAGATAATCAGATTCTTTACAACAATAATATATACATATTCTCACACACTACACTACAATTCCCTACATACACCCTATATATATCCTATACATACACCCTATACCCCATACGTACACCTCTACATACACCCTACATGTACACTCTACATACCACTATACATAAACCCTACATAAATTTTACATAATACAATTCCTACATACTGCATACATAAACCCTATATACCCCCATACATACATCCTACATACCCCATACATACACCCTACATACCGCATACATAAACCCTAATACCCCATACGTACACTCTACATACTCTCATACATAGCATCCTACATAATTTGCATTTTACATACTCATCATCATCATCAAATAGCTTGTCCTGAGCAGAACTTTTCCACCCAACAGTCCTCCGGAATTGTCTATCTGATAGACCAGATGTCCCCCTCTGCAGCTGTCTTCATGTCAAAACCATCAAAGGCATCCTGAATCCATCTTCCAGGTCTTCCTCTTCTTCTTCGACGGTATACTCCTTCATGCATGGTCTTTTCCAGCCATTCTCGTGTCTTTATATATTCCAAAATACCTCAAATTCTCTTTTTATTAGTAGCATCAGCCAGTTTTTTTTAAATTATTACTACATACATACATACATACTATATAAATTCATATCCATATGCGCACATTCTAGCCACATAACCAAACCCCCACCACTCATCATAACTTAACAAAACTACCACTTTCTTCTGCACCAAATGGTTAACATACCAGCACTTCCCATTCCTTATCACTTAAGTACTGTTGGCTTTACTATCCATTTCCACTCTCCACACATTCCTCAACTTAACATCCATTCTTACAGTTCGAGGATTTCCTCACGATCTTCTACTGTAGCTATCCAGCCCTTCAAAAGCAAATGAACAGCACTAAATCGCTATTCAAAAGCACACGTTTTTAAAGTCCTGATCTGAATAAGAATTCAGAAAGTGTACTACAGTCCCTGTCTACAAACTATCAAAATACAGACACAACTTCTTACCTTACCCAAGCAGGTACATTATCTCATTTCTTCTTCGTTTACATCAAACTCTCGCTCGGCTTTCAGTATCAAACCCTCGTTCTTCTCTCTCGGTTACAGTTATTCTTGCAGATCATTTAATTTCTCTTTACTGTCTTTACTGTGGTAATTAGAGCAACAAAAATAATTTTCTTGGGCTAATCGAATCAAAAACAACACAAAATAGTTGTGGTCATTTCCACACTCAAGTTTTCCCAAGTGAGGAGCTAAATTGACCATCTAACCTCCTGCATGCTAGGGTATATAAATGTGAAATGATAAGAACTTTGTAATCTACGGTCTGCTAAGTCTAAAGACTTTGCATTTTTAGTTTCAGTTTTACCAAAGCTTCACGAAACTTCACTAAGTTAGGTGGAATGATCTAAAGTACAGATTATATATATATATTTATATATATATATATATATATATATATATATATATGGCCCTTTTCATCTTTACAGACGGTCAGTAGGCAAGTGTTTTACTGTACAACTTGAGCTTTCGTTTTTTCTTGTCGTTCAGCTCGAACATAAGTCTCTTCTCAAAAGACTTGCACCCTTCCTGTAATTTGGTTTTCCACACAACTCTGTCATCAGCTAGTCCCTCCCATGTGCTGGGATCTATAGAAAGTTTTCATTGAGGTTTGTAGACATCTTTATATCTGGAGCAGTGGTCTGTTCCTGGTGATGGTCGTAAATAACTGAGGAAGCCAATCTTCGGCAACTGAAGGCATCTCTGTACACTTTCTATTAAAACCCACCACAACTGCATTAATAACAGTCTCGTCCAGCTGTTTGATGTGAGATTTTGGGACAATCAGGCCCTGGGGGGTGCTGTGGCTTGCCTTAGTGATTAACAACATCCCCTTTGTTATTAAGTAAATGGGGTTCCCCAGGCTAGTAATATCACGAAGAGCATTATGATATTATGGCGGTCGTTTTATCATTTTTTCTTTTGTTCCAGAAACGATGAAGGCCCCCCTGCCCCTTTTTGCATCTTTGTGACGGATCCACGAGTCAGAAAGTGGAAACAGGGGAAGGATCCTAAACTGCTCAGCAGCTACCGAATACTCCCCTTGAAAATGTTATGGCAAATTACTAGAAAAGATAGTAGAAAGGTAAGGGCATTTGGAGAATGACCACATTCCCCCTGACACTTGGGTAGCTACCCCAATAAAAGGGGACATGGTACAATGCTGGCACGTTTGATATGATGTTTATGAAGGTTCCAACCCAAAGCAAAAAACTGTTGTGGGCCATCGACGGGGAGGAGCTTAAACAGGAATTATTCAAAAGGGGCTCTTGTTTAAAGTAAAAACCCCAAACGGGATAGCTGTTTTTAAGGGAGAAAACCCGTTGCACCGTTTAGGAACAGGGGTCGGATCCTGCTCGTATATCCGGGATTACCCAGGTTCTCCCTATCACCCGTGTTGTTTAATATTTACACAGCAAATGTAGCTAAAATTCAGCCAACCGGATTTAAATTTACATTTGCGATGATATCTTTTAAGGACGGGGCGATAGACGGGGATGGTTGCGACATTCAGAAAAATTTCATACCACTCGGGTTGGGGGAAGAGTCTGCCCCAGGTAATCCTGAAAAAACGTGTATGTTGTGGGGCTCGTTTAATAATCACACGTGGTGATTTTCCCCTTTTAATTTTATGAAATAATAGCGAGACGGTTCCATCTTGGGAAAAACCTTTTATCTGTCATCTTTTAAAACCCTATGAACAGACAACAACCGGGGGGCCCCGGGTTCAGGGTGGGGCCCTTAGCGAGACTACTTGCCCTTTGTTGATCGACTGGTAATGCGGGTGATTAGGACTGGAATTCAGAATCAAGATCACAATGGAAGATTGAACGGGTTTGAAAGGTACAAGTTTCCAAATAAATAAATACCCCCTTGTGAAGATGAGATATATGCTTCCTTTTTGTCACCGCTCCCCTCTGCAATGCCCAAACCAAGGATATATGGGGGTTTTTGATAAGAGAATCCACCACAGGAACATAAGATGTTAAGGGAAGAGAATCAGGTAGTCGGGGGGCCCAGGCTGAGAACGATTGGAGGTGACTACGGTTTGGGTCACCAAAAGGGGGAAAAATGGATAACAGATGGAAGCATAGAACTATCTCAACGTTTTCATTACCCTTTAAGAGAATTTAGAGATTGGGGCAACATGAAGGCTGATCTGCAGTTACAGCTGATAGAAGATAATGCAAGGGATGATGATGTTGTTGTATATCCCGGGAGGGGTTTTGGTTCAACGTGGTGAAAAACCCGGGCTGGGGTTTCTTCAATGCGCATGGTAGGGTTGTTGCAGACCCGGGGGGAAAAGGAAAACCCACTTTAGTATGAGGATGGAGGTTGGGGTTGTTACTGCTGCCCTCCATTGGATTTCTGGGGCTTCATTTATGGGGGAGTTGTTGTATCTGGGCTCCAGTCGATGCTTCCCAAGATCCCCGAAGGGCAGGTTTTTGGAGGGGTGGATGTCGTCTATGGTTTCTAACCCCAGCGGGGTTACGGGGTATACTGTCCCGGGGTGCGGGTGTTTACGGTAATGAAAGGGCGGACAGGCTTGCATCAACAGCATCGATTGTTGGGGGGTTGAAGATGGATAAGGGGATATTCCCTTTGGTCTCTTCGAGACTTTTTGTTGGGTGAGGGCACTAAAAACGATGTTGAATTTTTTTGCTGGGTTTAAGAGTTTGAATTACCCTTTTTTTCGTTGAATTGGGTGCCCGAGAGGGAGTGGGGAGGGAATCAGGGGCCAAGGGAAACCCTCAGATGCATACTCTTTTGATATCTTTTTGGGGGGACCGAGCACCCATGGGTTTGCCCATTAAAAACGTCGTTTTGAAAACCCAAAAACCAAAAAACCAATAAAAGCCCTGGTGCCTCTTCCTCCGAAAGTTCACAGAACAACATTTGTTTTGGATCGATAATTTTCATTCTTCTCCTGTCCCAACCATCTTATGTTACTGCTGAGCGCCCTGATGCAGATTTAGGAGTACTTCAGGTTGGTTATCTTGTTACCACCTGATTTTCATAATTTCGGAGAATCAAAGGGTGAAAATGTTAAGCTCTCGGTCTTGAGTGGCTGCCATGTTACTGACCCAAAAGTAAAAATAATTCCCAAGGTGATATATTTAGTCTCGTCTGAAATTTAATTTTTTTGGTCCCCCTCGTTTTGATATTATCCCGAATATAGTAGCCATACAACCATAAAATACGTGGGCTAGTCAAAATTTAAAATACAAAAAAGATTAGACCTTCGTAAATGGATCCTTTGGCGATTCTCGTGATGGTTTGATAGATTTAAAAAAAGACCTGTGGATGAAACAAGGTGGGGAACCAAATGCCCCTGGTCAAAGCAAAATGTGGTTGGGATCTTCGGAAAAACGTCAGTGTCACTAAAAAAGCACTTGAGTGGAACCTGAAGGAAAACGAAAAAGAGGAGTCATAAACAGACCTGGGGAACTGAAGAATTTTTAACTACCCGGGGAGACCATAAAAAAAAAAGAAAAGGAAAGTAAAAAATTTTGGGGCCCTATTAAAGGGTAAGTCAATCTTTAAAACAAGGAGAAAATAAAAAAAAATAAGTAAAAAGTAAATGTAAATAAATACATCAATTTCTTGACATTTAAGAGGCGTGAGATAATAAAGGAAGCGTGAAATTACGAAAAAACAACAGCTGTAAATAAAAAGCAAAATGCTTTTCCGATTAAAATTATTTTGAATTATAAAATTAACAAAAGGAAAAATGCGTCTTTTTCGAAATATTATAAAGTGAAGTTGCAAATACAAAAAAAATTTTAAACTTTTTTTTAAATAAAAAACAGAAAATAGTGGTTAGAGGGGGGGGTGTTATTTTTGAGGGGAAAGGTCTGAATTGGGTGTTCTGCTTCAACAGTTAGACCAATTTTTTTTTAAACCCCATTTCAGAATTCGGGGTTCACACTTTGGCAATGGCTCACGGAAACTTTCAATTTTTTTTTTTTGGTTTTCCCAGATAACTAAACATAAGATAAGACATACAACCAGATAGGGCTGAATGGATTTTTTTTTTTTTAAAATGGAATTAGGAAAAAAAATAATTAAAAGAGGAAGAAAAAAATTTTTCAATGAGGAAAAAAAAAAGAAATTGGGGAAAAAAATGTTTCACTACGGCTTTCTTTTTGGGGTCTTATCCACATTTTTTGGGGGTCTTCCGGGCCAATTCCTTTGTTAACACTCTTCCATCCCCTTGGATGATAGGGAGAAATTTTTGAAAGGGATAAAATTTTTAATTTTTTAAAAAGATTGGTCTGTTGGGATGTAAAAATGTCTTTGAGAGATGAAAGGGGGATATTTTTTTTTGTTTCTGTTTTTCTTTTTTTGTCGATAAATGAATATCGTCAGTTGTTGACCATTACCCTTGTTTCCCCAATTACCTTTTGGGAAACCCCCTAGACTTCTGTAGTTGTTTTGATGAAAAGTCTAGCGAAAAGGTTCCTGTGACACCTAAAGGGGTGATCCCTTTTGTTTTGGGCTGTTCTAAATGTCTCCTTTATTTTTTTAGAGTGTCATTACCCTTTGCTTCACTCATGCCCCAAAAAATTTTCACCCCTCTCCCCTCCGGCGGAGAATGTGGAAATGCGGGGGAACATGAAATTTTTGATCATGTCTGCAAAATGTTGTCTTTGGAAAACCTTGTCATTTAAAGGTTTGTTGATTGTTTCGGAAATTTAGAACTCTGGGGGTTTCGGCATCCCCTCGGTTGGTTCGATTTTCCAATACCCGTCTAATGAGTTGCTGGTTTCCCCCCAGAGTCTTTTTTTCTTCTTTTTTCCCGAATCATTAGGCCTACAGCGTCAGGTCGGAAGAATTTCTAAAAGGGCCTTATGCGTTTTGTGATGTTTTTTTTCGCCTCTGTTATTCAGGTCCTTTTTTGGTGGGGCCTTTTTTGTTTTTACCATTGTACGGGAGCATTGTTTTGGGGTGCACTGTCTGGGGGAATCTTTTCGGGGCCCGAACCTTTTAAATTTTGTTGTTTTTGAAAAGTCTAGTACTGATGTTGTCCCCCTTTTTTTCCTGATGTTTTCTTTCCAACCCGGTCTTTTTTTTAACCCAGCATTCTGGTAGACACTTCATCCTTTGGGGCTAGTTTTTTTTATCGTTTGTTTTCGGTCCCGGTTTTTTTTGGTAACATAATGTGGGGGGAAAAAATTGGTTGAAATTGCTCTTTTTTTGACGTGTTTGCTCTTAAAATTGGGGCCATTTGCCCCATCATTTGATTTTCTTTGTTGCATCTGTGTTGTTTCATTAGTTATTCTTCCCTTTTGAAAAAAATTCCGGAAAAGGAAACTTTTTCTTGATTTGACGATTGTCGATAATATTTATATTTTCGGGAATGTCTACTTGTTTTTTTTTGATTTTATTCCTTTGGATTCGTTAATACCCGGAGTCTGTTGATTTTTTTAGCTTTTTCTGTTGTTGTTATTTGATCTCCAAAAAGAAATTCATTTAAAATTCTTGGTTTTTCCCTTTTTGTTTCTATTTTACAAATGTGGTTATACGGAGAATAGCAGCGGGATATACCAAACCCTTTTCTACCCCGACCCTACTGAAACTTTTCGATAACTTTATTTGTTCTAATCTACATTGGTGTCAGTATAAATGTTCTTAAGGTTTATTAGGTGTCAAACCCCCCAAGGGTTTTAAATTTTTAAAAATTTACTCCCCGATAAAAATTGAATAGTTTCCCCCCACCTTCAGTCTGTTTGATTCTTTACTGCTCACCCGTTTGGGGAAATTTTTTTTATGTTGGTCCCAGACTCTCCTTTTTTATTCATCATCTTGGTTTTTCCATATTCCACTTTATATTAGAACATGGGATATGACAAGTATTATTTGCCCCTTGACTTCGCTGCAAACTGACTTTGGGTTTTCAAGACCCCTTCAAACTTTGGGGGGTTTTTTTGAATTTATTAGGCATTTTTCCTTCCCCCCCGGTTGGGTGAGTGTTTATTTTTTCAATTTTTGTTGGAAATTTTTTGATACCAAATAATAGACGAAATTCAAGAAAAAATTTATAATAAAAAATTTTTTTTTGCGTTTAATTTTTTTAGTGTGGTAATTTCTTTCCCTTTTTTCCCGCCTGAAAATCCTCCCTGGGAAATGAGACATATTTCTCCCCTTCAAAAGGACTAGGGGGCCTTAGGCGTCCCCCTTTTTTAACCCTTTTTCATCTCTTTTAAAGTCGATATTTTGATCATTTCTCCTCAACTTCAGTTCCATATTTTATTTAGAATCTTTAAAGCGATGTTTCCTCCCAACAAAACAAAACTTTTTTAAATTTCTGTAATCAAAATCTACCAAATAGGTGCTGTTGTTATTTTAATTTTAGATTCCAGTGAAACCATTACCCCATAGGTGTTTCATTATATTTTTTTTTTCATACTTTTTTTAGTCCAACTTTGTCTATAGATGACAATTGCCTATCAAAAATATAAATTTTTATATTTTATTATATATAATAAAAGAAAAAAACTGTCATGCAACATGTGAAAATAAAAATTATAGCGAAAAATTTAAAAAGTTATAACAAACCAACAACCAATCATCCTTGTGGTCCGACACCAGCAAGGGGAAACAACGTGTACCACTGCAACCTACCGGCCCGAAGACCCTGATGAGGACCTAGGAAAACATCCCGTAAAAAAAGCACGGAAAAGACATCCACTTCAGGAACCTAATGATGTTGGGAGAGAAACAAGCGTGGATGTCGGGTGGCCCAGGCTGAAGAACGATTGGGGGTGACTGGTTTTCGCCCACCGGGGGGAATGGATCCCAAAAGATGGGCATGATGAACTATCTCAATTATGGATCTTTGGGAAAAGAAAGAGAGATTGGGGGAACATGAAGGGTGATCCCAGTTAAGATGATAGAAGATAATGCAAGGATGATGATGTTGTTTTATTACCGATGGGGCGGTTCAACGGGGGAAAATCCCTGGGGTTTTTCAATGCGATGGTAGGGTTGTTGCAGGCAAGGGGGTAAGGACAACCTTTTGATGAGGATGGGGGTTGAGGCCTTCTGCTCCCTCCATTGGGTTTCTGGGACTTTATTTACTGGGGGAGTTGGTTTTGGCTCTGGGGGATGCCCCAAGATCAAAACAGGTTCGGATTAGTGGATTCGTTAAAATTTTTCCCCCAGCGGCAGTGGGTATACTGTCCTGGGCATGCGGGGGGTTTGGTAAAGGCGGACAGCCATCCCGATTGTTGGGGGGTTGGGGATGGATAGGGGGTATTCTTCGGTCTCTTGAGATCTCTGTTGGATGAGGACACAAAAACGATGTTGGGAACGACGCGAAACGTTTTGGAATTTCCTTTGTTCTCGAATTGATGCCAGAGGGAATGAAGGTTTTTTAATCAGCGAACAGGGAAACCCTCAGTATGCCCTTCGATATCTTTTTGGGGGGACTGAGACTATGGGGGTTTTTCCCGGGGAAGACGTGTTTTGTAAAAAAATAACCAATAACCAATAAAAAAAATCGATAAAAAGGGTGTGCTGGGCTACTTGTAATAAATCACACAAAAAATTTTTTATTCAGATCACAAAAAATCACCAAATTGTTAAAATCTAATGGAACGTCGAAGTAAATAAAAAAAATGGTTATCAGAAGAAGGCTGGATTACAGAAGGACTTAAGAAATTTATCATAACGAAAATGGCTAAATGTTTCATAAGAAAATGACTAAATGTTATCATAACGAAATTTACTAAATGTTTCAAAAGAAAATGATAAACTTAAACGAA
>JADZMA010000687.1:0-30884 GCA_020796225.1 Arion vulgaris | reverse complement strand
ATAATTTAACATGGGTAAATTGAAATTTAAAATTCACCATACTAAAAAGAACGACTGCGAATAGACAGTCAAAGCCAAAATAAAGAAGAAAAAAAGGAATATCAAGGTGGCATCAAGGTAAAGATGGTAAAGTTCTAATCAGATACGAGCAGAAGAAAAGATGGGCAAAACATTTTGAAGAAATATTAAATAGACCTGATCCACCAGTACTACTCAAGTTTGACGAAGGGAAAAAAAGCTCACTACAATTCGAAGAAATTATAAGTGTAGCTGAGGTCAAGAAAGGGAATCCAGTCCTTGATAAACAATAAGGCGCGGTGATGACAACATTGCTGCAGAAATGTCAAGTGGCTGGGTGATCAACATGTGATGCAGAACTATTTAATAAAATATGGAAAGAAGAAACTGTCCCAGATCAATGGAAAAGGAACAATTGTTAAAATCCAAAAGTGATCTCAAAGATACAACTGGAAGGATCACCCTATTATCAGTAATGACCAAGACTTTCTGCAAAAAAATTCTTAATAGAATCAAAGGATCAGTGGACACAACCCTGGGAGAAGAACAAGCTGGTTTTAGACCTGGGAGTCGCGAATGTTACGGGGCCCAAATTTGTGGTGTAAGAATAGAACCACTGTTACCTGCCACGCATGTCATAAGAGGCGACAGGAGGTTTGGGTAAATCGGATGCCGTGTCCGCTGGGGATGCTAAACCAGCAATTGCTTTTCAAAAACGGATGCTCCATGCCGTAAGGCGAACATGGTGAACGACCCTCACAATGAGAATGGGATAATGGATTATATGGTCTAATCTGCCTCTGAGATTTAACCACGCAGTAAAAATGTCAGACCTCATCACGACGTGGCAAAACTTACTGCGTGAAGAGATCGGCACAAACGGAAGCAAATCAAAGGGAAATTTTTCCATAAAACTGCCCATATGCAAACTTGAGAAGAAAGAGGTGGCCCCTTACCAGCGTCCAAGACAAACTGTATGGGGTGGCTGATAATATGAGGCAGACGGCTACATTTATCAAAAATCTGAAATTTCCCCAAACTAGTGAGATGCAGAAGAAGAAGAAGAAGACCTGGGAGAAGCTGCTTGGGCCAAAATTCCCAGACTAATTTTGGAGGAACATATTGAGAAGCAACAACCACTTATACTAAATTTCATCGATTTTAAAATAGCCTTTGATAGTCTACAAAGAATCTCTGTGTGGAATATTCTGAGATGCTATGGAATACCAGACAAATAATAACATTATTAAAAACCTATGATGGTTCACAGTGTGCAGTTCTCACTGATGGTGGACACAGTGACTGGTTTATGGTTGAAACCGAGTAAAGCAAGCTGTATTCTATTCCCCTATTGTTTTGGAGTGGCCATTGACTGGGTGATGCGAAAATGTTGCAGGGCGAAACTGGCATCGATTGGGTAGAAAATAGTCAACTAGAAGATTTGGATTTTGCAGATGATATTGCCTTGTTAAGTAGAAACAACCAAGATATGAAAAAAAAAGACAACTTGTCCCTCTATAGCATCAAAGTTGGACTGCAGATAAGATAAAGAAAAAAAAAAATATAATGAAGACACCTTAAAGTATAGAGATATCAACTGGAATCTAAAATGATAAAAATAACAGAGCAGTTCACCTATTTGGTGAATTTTGATTGCACAGGAAATGTTAAAAAGAAATTATGATACGAATTGTCAAAGCAACATCAGCTTTTAAAAGTCTAAATTAAATATGGAAATCAAGTTATTATATTAAACTAAATTACGAATTTTCAATTCAAATGTTGTATCACTCCTAACATTTGTCAGTGAGAGTTGGAAAATGACTAAA
Organism: Arion vulgaris; assembly: GCA_020796225.1. Classification (NCBI taxonomy): domain Eukaryota; kingdom Metazoa; phylum Mollusca; class Gastropoda; order Stylommatophora; family Arionidae; genus Arion; species Arion vulgaris. Next base: position 29,037 of record JADZMA010000687.1, on the reverse strand, counting down.
GATATAGTAAGCAAGTTGAATGCATTTGAAAATAGATGTCTATAGAAAAATAATGAATATAAAATGGAACGAATTCAGGAGAAGTGATGAAATCAAAGACATGTCTGGTCAACCACTAGTGACAACTGTTATAAGAAAAGAAGATGGAGATATGTTGGACACACCTTAGGAGAAATGATCAGCGAATATCAAGCAACATTTAAGTGGGATCAAAAGGGTTCCCGAAAAAGAAATCGACCTAAAGAGACCCTGAACAACTTTTGCTGGAGAGGCAAGAAATATCGGGCTCAGTTCCATGGGGGGATTGAGGAGTTGCCCAGGATAGAGCTGTATGGAGAAATTACTTTAGCCCCCATGTAAGCATATAACAGTAGAGAGGATTGTTATTATTTTATTCATCTTTTCTATTCCCCGGTGGAAGATGGTTGGCTGTCACTCTTACCGTTAAGTGTAGGGATGGAGCTTTAATTTGCGTTTGGGCCAGATGAGTCGCCTGATTGTGTTATATCCGTGTTTATGAGTGGTCTTGATATTGTCTATCCATATTTTATTGGTCTTCCATCAGTTCTAGTACCCGATCTCTTTTATTGTATGCTGTTATTGGTGGTTATTATTTAAATTTCCCTCATTAAATATTCAAACCACTGCATTTGTTATCTTTCGATGTATTCGGTTCATGAAGTTATGCCCACTCTGCTTCTGATGTTCTCATTTCGTAGTCTGTCTTTCCTGGTGACTTCCACTGCCTTCCTCAAGCATTTCATTTCACAGGTGGTAAGCTTCTGTGGTGTGTTGCTGTAAAGACCAAGTTTGGCACTGGGAACAAAGTGTTGATAGGAAAATACTTTTTATCATCTGCTTTCCCTTCCCTCTTAATTTTGGTATTGTACAATGGTGCCAGCTGGTAGGTCACTGCATTTGCTTTTGACACCTTGTATGTACCAGGTAAAATCTAAGGCGAATCATCCCAGAGACTCAAGAAAACAGATCAGTACTAAGATTTAACAGGCAGGATTTTGCAAAACGGGTTTCCCACGCGGATCAAATATCAATGCCTGCGTATCATAGTGACAGGCATCAGTGGAACTGATCCTCTAACTCCAACTTTGTCGATTATGAAAGGCATTTGATAGCCTAGACAGGGAAAAAAACTCTGAAACTGCTGGCATTTGGCGTCCCCAAAGCTAACCCAACCTAATAAAGAAAATGTAGAGGAGACAGTGGGTAGAGTCGCACGAAGGAAACGCAGAGGTCTTTGAACTAAAAACAAGTGTGAGACAAGGTCCCGCCTTTTATCAACCTTCCTCTTCTTCTTGGCTCTTGACTGGATAATGAGACCAACAACAGCCGGGGGGAAAAGGGAATACAGTGGATCATGTTGAGTAAATTTGGGAGATTTATTTTTCAGACGTCTGCCCCCCCACACCACCCCAACATTGCGAGAAAACAATCGGGAAAAATCTAAAACCGGTCTGACTTAGAAGATCACATTAAAGAATGGAACATTTTCATATCTGGGAAGTTTACCCCAACATTCAAGGTGGACAGATGAAGATTTGGGTTAGAATAAAAAAGGCAAGGTCGCCTTTCCCATTCTGAAAAATTTTGGGATTTAAAAAAGAGATCGGGGAATAAAACTAAGATAATGATATTGCTCAAATGTAAAAGGTTGTTCTTCTATTGAGGAAAAAACAGGAGAACAACTGGGGAAACCAAAAATTCAAACTTTCATCAATAAATGTCTGAGAATCTCCATCTGCGATGGTAACCTTTTCAAATAGGGGAACTCTGGGATGAAAGGGCAACGGTGGAAAAAGGATGGGGAAGGTGGGAATGGTAGGACATGCAGGGGGAAAACCCCAACACATCCAAAACAGGCCTCGTGGAAACCCCCAGGGCAATAAAGGAGGAAGAACCAGGATACGGAGTTGGGGATAATGCAAAAAAAAAAAAGAGAGATTTGGAAAGGGTGGCCTTGTTGGGCGGGTTTGGAATGCCTTGGGCGGCCCTTCTTTTCCCAGAAACGAGGGGGAAGAAAGACTCCTACCCATCCATTTCCCGATCCCAGAGCCTTTTTAATCTTCCCGAGGCCCGAGTCACTGAAAAATTCCTGGGGAAAGTCTGTGACCCACGAAACCCTCGCTAATTACTGCCAGATTTATTGAGACTGCTCGTAGTCAAAAAACCACACTGTCTTCCTTCACAAATCCCCTTCAACAAACGAATTTCAAGTTTTTCCCTTTGACCATATGCTCCTTAAACTGTAAATAAAATAAAATTAAATAAGATAAATATCAATTTATCATATGGTTTATCTGTGGCAAATGTCATATTTATTGATGATGTCATTCTGATTATAATTTTAATTTTTTTTTTTCAACAAATTATTTCTAGTCAAAAACTAAAAACATCAACAAATTGTAAACAATATCTATGATCAAATGTTGTCAGCAATTTTTGGGGTATCCGTTGCCCAGAAAAAATAATGTTAATAGAGCCTGAAGCAAATTAATTACTTTTCCCTTTATTTACTTTGAAATATTGTCTTTTAAAACCTTTCAAAAAAGAGGGGTTTTCAGACGAAATAAAGTTGATAATATTAATTAAGAAACTAAAAAAGCGAAATAGAAATAATAAGACCTGTAGTGTGACATTCATAGATCGGGAAAAAGGCCTTGACAGAGTCTTAAAAAAACTATGATTGTTTAAAAATATGAATCACAAACTCTTCATTGTCTGCAAAAGTTTATACACAAATAAACGTTACATAAAACAAAAGCCCCAACATCAAAAAAATTCATAATTTAGGGGTTGACAGGGATATGTCCCCCCCTGTTTATAAAATCATGGGCATATAAGGGAAGCGGAATGGGGAAGAAAATAATATTTCAGAACTTTTTTAGATGACCAAATACTGATTGCAGAAAACGAAAATCCCCTCCAGAACCATTTGAGCTTAGTTAAATAGGGGGGAGGGGGACAGCGAAAAAAAATATAATAAAGAGACAACTAATTTAAAAAACCAAAAAACCCAAAAATGTTTGAAAATAGACAAAAACAAAAAAATGGGCCCAAATACAGGAGCTTTTTAAAGAAGGGGAAATCGAACAAAATCGCTCTTGCAAAAAGCAAAAGTACTGGGACATTTAAACCCCAACTGTTGTCACAAAAAGAGGCCCGCAAAAACAAAAGCCTTAAGAACAATTTTCTGGCCAACACTATGTTCCATGTAAAACGGGCCCTAACGGCTAATGAACGGAAAATCAAACAAGAGGGGGTTTCTTAAAAGAGCGGGTGTGAAAAAGAAAAAAATTAAAAAGAAATCAGAAGAAGACTGGAGGGGAAAAGCCCTGAAATTTCATAAAAAAACAACGATTAAATGGTTTGGACACTGAAAAAATGCCCCGGGATCGCCTCCCCAAACCACCCGAAAAAATATGTACAAAGCAAAAGAAGAAAAGATGGCAAGGCATCGCAGCCTTTTAACGAATAGCCCAAAATTAAAAAAGAAAACCCCAAATCCTACTTTCCCCTAACACTTTAAAAAAGTAAAAAGGGGGGAAGAAGATTTCTATAATTTCAAGTAATGGGTGGGCTCGATTTATTCCTTGTGTTCTGAAGGTTGTGTTTGAATCGAACGTGCCCTCTGTTACAGGGCATCTGTTCCGGGCATATGTTCGGGCACTGTTCAAGGGCTATGTTCAAAAGGGGGAAATTTTAAAAGGGATATGTTCACAAACATATGTTCCAAGGGGACTTTTTAACACAGGTTGTTGTTGGGGAAATTTTTGCAATAATCGTGGAGGTTTCATTATTTTTGCAGAGAGGGACTGAGTGTAATTTGTAAAACCGGACAATAAAATCAATAATTTGTCTTTAGCCCTTTTTTGAAATGTTTTCATGTCAAATAAAAGATTAACAAATTTAAATTTTAAAACAAAAGCAGGTTAAAAATTGAAGAATTCTATACAATAAATCAGAGGTTTAAAAATTAAAAAATTCTAAGCAAAACATTTTAAAAGGTAATCTCTTTTATCTTTAAACAGAAACTAGACCTCCACCCCACTTTGTGAATCTTTTCAAAATCAGCAGCAACCACCAGCCAGATAAAATATTTACTGACTGTTTTCCTTGCTAGAATCCTGACGAACCCAGACAGAAAATGCTGTAAAAAGCCAGATTAGCCCGAGTAATTAAAAACCTTGATTGTTGCCCCGGGGGCTGGGAATAAAAAGAAAGAAATGGGGAAGCTGATTCTTTTAAAATGGTGACAGATGAAAAACTAAACCCTTTCTCTGTTCAGAAGCCCAAAACTATAATCAAAACAATTAAAGGGGACAAAAATGGAACAGATGACAGTTTTACCTAATCCCCATTTTTAAAGGCACTAAAGACCATTTTTTTTTCCTGAGGGTTTTTAAAATTTAAAATTTTTTACTCACTCAGAATTCTTATACAAATAAATTCATGGGAACGGGATTGTTTTGAACATTTGGGACTTCCAGTTTACAATGATTTTTTAAGACAATGAATCTGTCATTGTTGTTTAACTGAGGAAAAGGAAGTAGCTATCTAACCTAAAAAACTAATAATTGTGGTTTTGACAGACTTATGATCTAAAGTAAAAAGACCTGAACACAGAGAAAGAACAAAAAGACATATTAATGTATAAAATTAAAATTCTGTTAGGAAAATTTATTTCAGTAAATTTAATGTCTAGTTTATTTTTTTAAAAGTCATTTGAGTGGTAAAATTAAATGTTCTGTTTATACTTTCTTCATGGGAAATGGTCCCTGGATAAATTCCACAGTGATAGGGGACATTTTCCACCCAAAATGCTCTCAGTACCGCTTAAGTGAACCAGAAAAAACCTGTGGAAGACTTTTGGTTGATGTAACATTACCCATTGGCAAAATTAAAAAAAAAGGGTCTAAAACCTTATTCTCAAATATTTCGTGGTATGAATAATGGTTCTTGCTTTCAACATTTATTGATGAAATTTAAATGTCGTTTGTGAACAGGCAAATTTGATTAATTTAATAAATGTAAAAGCTAAATAAAAAACCTTTATTGATGAATTTAAATGTTACCCTATCAATTTAAAGAAGGCGAGAAGGGTTTGACTGCGATGGGGGTAATGGCTGTGGAAAATTTGTGGCCCCCTCTTTTCTCTTGACCAGGGTTTGATCTTTTGTGATTGAATGCTCGGGCGATCGCTCTGATTTCAGAAAAAGAAATTTGAAAAAAACAGAATGAGGCGTGTATCATTTTTGGGCAAAAAGACGTCGTGCAGGGTGATGCGCATCATGACTATCCTACATGGAATATAGAACATGGGGGCCGGGCAAAAACATCCTTAGTAAATGCGCCAACATCCTCTGCGGGAAATCAAGAGAAAAAAAAAAATGGCTAAAAGGGGTTTGGATGGGTCGGGCCCCGGGGACTGTTTCAAATTTTATTCACTTAAAGACATTAAACCCCGGGTAAGAAGGGTACCAATGCCACAGAAATCATTACATCTTTTTCGGTGTGTATTAAACGATAAGAATCAAAAAACAACCCACTGGTCGGGAGGCTGGGGCATTAATTTCTGAGCACTCTCTAAATCTAACATTTATACAATGGCTCGGTGATTCGACTTTTCAGAGCCCTGGCCACGCTCAGGTGGGATGGAATTTGGGAAGGGAAAACAGTGGGGGTTTTCCCGTGACACAGGCGCCCACAGGGAAATTGGCATAATTAAATGGTCTGTTTGGAATCACAGATTTTTTATATACATTTTTTTAATGATCAAAGATGTCGGAAGATTAAAACAGTATAGGCCGAGAAAAATGGATAGAGTCTATTGGAGGTCTAAGCTGACACAAATCAGTTTTTTGTGTGCCAGGGGATGCAGTTTGGGGAAAAGTATGCGCGATAGGTTGCAGGGCTGCGTGCAAAGGGACAACAATGGACCAGGCTGATATTCAAATTCCTAAGGGGAGAGGACGTGTACATGATTAAGTGATCATGGGAACCAAAACTAACCAACTGTGGGATTCCCGTCATGTGGTGTGCTAACAAAGGGCCCATCTGGGAGACAAAAAAAAAAAAACCAACCAGAACCGGGTTTTTTGCCCAGTTGGGGACATATGAATGGGAATTGGGTACTTTTTACTAATTGGTACGCGCATGATGTATCCGACCACGGTTAAAAACAAAAAAATAAATGTTATCTTTAATTTTCAAAATCCATGATTTTAAACAAAGTGTTGGAAAATAACTAAAAAAAGGAAAATAAGTGGGAAATTTAAAAAAATTATGGAGGAAAATTTTCCTTTATAGGTTAGCTATCCTTCAACAAAAAAAGCAAATATCGGCTAAACATAGAAAATACAGGAGACTGAAAGGAAAAAATCCCCAAAAACTGCCCCGGTAGTAGAAATGTTAGGAAAGAAAAACGTTGGTTGGGACAGAATCGCTAATGATGTAACGGGGTAAGAAGACACAAAAACAATGGGCCAAAACGGATGAGTTAAAAATAACACTAAAATTGATCATTACATTATAACGTTGTAGGCTAGAAATGCCGTAACCCAACCTGCTTTGTAAGAAAGGGGAATTATTAAAAATGAGAATAAATACGAAGTAACAGGGAAAAATGTTTGTTGTTTATCCTTTCATTATTTTTTTGAAGAATACCATCACATTGCTAGTTCTAGTATGATATCATCAAATAATCTTTTTACCAGACGACTTATTGAAGATTACAAAAACTCCGTTACAAATGTTTAAAATCCAACAACAGAAAACTCCATTATCTGGGAGATTTTATTGGTTACGACTCATTGCCTCCGGGGAAACCCCTAGGTGCTCAGTCTCCCCCCAAAAGATATCAAAGTATGCAAAATGATGGTTCCGGGGGCTCCTAAAATACACCTCTACTCCTCCAGGCATCCCGTTGACGAAAAACGGGGAACTCCAAAATTTTAAAACGCACGATTCAAATTTATTTTAGTGTCCATCCAACAAAATCTCAAGAGACCAAAAAATATCCCTTTTCCCTTTCAACCCCCAAAATCACTGTTGACAAGCCTGTCCGCCTCTCATTACCGTAAACCCCGAATCCCGGAAATATTCCAAAGCCCTGGAGGTTGGCTTTAAGACACATCCCTCAAAAGAAACATCCCTTTTGGGTTTTGGAACACACTGAAGTCAATAACAACTGCCCCCGTAAAAGAAGTCCCGAAACCCCAAGGAGGACAGCGCCCCCCCAACCTCCCTTATCCTCAAATAAAATAGTTGTCCTTTCCCCCCTTGTCTGCAACAACCCACCATGCGCATTGCCAAAAAACCCCCCCCGGTTTTCTCCCCCGTTGAACCGACCCCGGTATTAAAAAACATCATCATCCCCGATTTTCTTCATCAGCCTTCTGCAGTCCTTTGCCCCCACCCCCATTCTTTTGAGAATGTGTTTTGATGTTTTATCTCCCCATCTGTTGGGTCCCTTCTTCCCCTTTTTGGGGATCCCAACCGGGGCACCTGGCCAATTTTTCCTCAGCTGGGCCATCCCCGACATCCACGCTTGATTCCGTCCCCATCATTAGTGTTCTTTTAAATGGGTGTCTCTTTCCGAAGTCCCGCTTTTGCCTTTTTCTTTGATGAAAATAAAGGCCCAAGACGGGGTTTCTATCTTAATAACCTGTCGTATTATCTTTCAAACACCATATTTTTAAAAAGATAACGGGCAAGGTGGTCTTGCAGCTTCAAAATTATTTTCCGCAATTGGCAAGCTACGCCCTTTTTTCGATCGACTGGGTTTTCGTGGTAGTTTTGGGTCGGGAAATTTTTCGATATCAAAATCCAAAGTGAATGCTCGAAAGATTAGAATGAAGAGCGTATAGTTCTGGGCTCCTAGAGATACCCCATTTGAAGATGAGATTATGCTTGGGCCTTTTTCCTTTCCAGTTTAATCCCCTCTGGGAGATAGAAAAAAGAATTGAAAAGTGATGAAATCAACAAAACATCTTGTCAGCCACCCTAGTAACAAAAGAAAGAAAGATGGAAATATGTTTGGCATGCTCTGCGAAAATTAAATGATCAAAATATTCTCAAAGCCGGGCGGCATTATGGTCGAAAGAAAATGGTTGAAAGTAAAGATATTCTGAGCCATGAAGCAAACTTTACAGGAAAATGAAACAATTTTGGACTCGGTTCCCGTAGAAGAGAATTGAACAAGTTGCTCAGAGATGGAATAGTATAGAAAAATTGCTTACAAGGTACTATTAATTTTTAATAAGCTTTTTGTTTCTTACTGTATAATTCCGAACTACTTGTAGTAATGGGCGCTTTGGACTGATTTTGAAGAACTTGCGCTTTCATGCGATTCAGGTGATCATACTCCGACTTCAGAAGTATTTGTAATTTATATACCCAAGTAAGAGATCAGGGTGCAGCCATGTATATATTACCCACACCAAGAATTATTGCAGCCTGCTGGCCATTCCAACACCTGCATTTCACAGCGTGTGTTCACTAGCACAGCGTGTTCCTTATGTACATTACACTATCTGATAATATATCAAAATCTCATAAATGTATAAATGCACTTGGGCACAGTGGTGTGGTACGATCACATAAAAAATGTGGAGGACAATGGTCACAGTGAAAGTAGCTGATGAAAATGCTGGCTTTTTTGGCAGGACCAGAGAATTGTCCGAAAGTGATTTTCGGGCGAACACGTGCCAGGACAGGTCTATCCTGCCGCCATCGCGCCGCTACCAAATGTAGCTTACACACGGCAGGGCGGCGGAACAATGGTTATGGCGTGACTTTGCAACACAACTCTTTGCCTGTGGTTTGGCTGTAACGTCTTTGGCGTTCCTAGCCCAGTTACATCGCCTATTCGGTGAGTCAAGCAGGTGGGAAGAAACCGGTGGTCTAGCAACATCATGCCTGAAGCACTGTCTGCCGCAATGCATGCAAAGACTGAATCCCGCTGACTACGGTTAGACACTAGTTGGCTCAACTTGGTTGAAAAGGCGGATCACGCTTCAGGCGGTGTGGACCGCGTGCGGCGCGACGAGGCACTTTAGAAAGCCCTGGTGTCACTGCATCTGGCACGTCTCGGTCGTCTTGACTTGTCTTGCCCCTGGTTCAGATGAATATGGACGAAGAGAGTAGGGAGTTGACGAAATAGCGCAACTTTCCCTCACTATAATCCGTCTGGCGCAAGCTACGGTTTCGAACGACTTCCTTCTTCGTCACACAACGCAGAAGAACGGCAAAGCTCTCTGCATAGGCGCGTGGAACGTGCGAACACTATTAGATAACAACAAAGCTGAAAGACACAGAGACGGACTTTGCACTCGTGGCTGGGAACTGGCACGCTACGTGTCGGCATAGTGCCTTGGTGGACGCCAGACTCTGACGGTCAGCTGTCAGAGGTGAGCAGGCTACACTTTCTTTTGAGTGGGAGAGCCAATACGCGTCAGGGAATCTGGTGTAGGGTTTGCTGTCAAATCTCATCTTGTGCGCGGCCTCACAGACTCCCCAGGTGTCAGTGACAGGTGATGACTCTTCAGATCTCACTGGGAAAGGGTGCCACCTTACTCGCGTCTACGCCCGGCGACAAATCCAGCAGGAAGTCCCAAGGATGGTTTCTACCAAGGGACCTTGACTCAGCCATCTCCCAGCGATCCCCAGGTCTGAAGCTCTGTCAGCCTCAAGGACTTCAATGCCAGTAGGGACAGACCATCGGAGTCTGGGATGGAGTACCTGGAGTACACGGCGTGAGCAGAAGTGCACAATAGTAATGGGCTATTACTCGAATATGTGCTGCCCGACCTGGCAATTACAAACTCGCGTTTCAGTTTACCAACCCAGGAAACAAGCAGTGTGGATCACATCCCCGTTCCAAATGTGGCACCTCGTAGCTACGTCATCGTAAGGAAAAATGACAGACGTGACGTCCAGAGTCACAAAAACATGTGCGGAGCAGATGTTGGACGATCATGGGTGAGGTCATTGTCAAAGCTCAACCCCCCGAATCAAGCTAGAAAACGTCACCAGGGTGTGACCAACAAAAAAGCGTTTGGCAGTCTCCCAGGTGGCTCCGCTGTACCGGGTTGTGAGACCTGGACATAGGTGAAGGACCTCCCAATTTGGCAAAAACCAGCGTGGACGATGACTGGACTGCCCTCAGAGACACCGTGTACCTATCTGCCTCTGAGCTCATAGGACACTCTGTGCAGAGCGACTGGTTGATGAAATGACAGAAAATCAGTCTGTCGCTATAAGAGCATAGGACATGCAGGCCTGTCAAAATGACCCATCATGTCTCCAAAAAACGGCTTTCTGGATGCTCGTGAAGAACCAAGAAATCAGAGTACAAGACATGGCTAAGCAAAATCTGATGAAATCGAATGTACCCAGACGACGGGATTTCGCCCAGCTACCCGATTGCCTAAAACTGTTTACGGACCTCAACAATCTCACCACTCCCGCCTCGTGCAGATGGAGCAAGGCTACTAATTGACGCCTCCAGATACTAAATCGCTGGGCAGAACACTTCCGTTCTGTCCTCAGCCATCCATCCACTGCCATGTTTGGCAGGCCATAGAGCGCGTACTTTGTTGGGTCGATCAGTACCCGAAGCGATGTTCCTGCATGCGAAGTCAGAAGGCAGCAAGCCCGGAGTCAATGGCAGGAAGGCACAGATTGCGGATCATGCAACCGAGTCTACAAAGAAGGGCCCGTTGATGCTAAAATTCCCGAGCAGGTTATTTACATCCATTTGGTGCAACAGACATTGTGCCACAGGAGGTGGGATGCCCACTATTGTCCACCTGTTACAGCAGAAGGAAACCGCCAGACCTGCATTAACCACAGGAGATCTCCCTCCTGTCAATCGCTGGCAAAAATACTGGCCAGAGTCCTCCTCAATCGGAATTAATCGATGCCTGGAGCAGACCTCCTGAGACCCAGTAACAGCGGCTCCAGGGCAGGTCGCCAGAACAACAGGCATGATGTTGCTGCTCTCGCCTTTGGGAAATGCCAAACGCTTCCGTAACCTCTATATGGTCTTTTGTCGATCTGACGAGCTTTCGCCTGGTGTAGGAGGATATGGAAGATCATGGAAAAGTTTGGATGCCCGAAATTCATCAAGATCGTTCAGCAGTTTCACGAGGGCATGATGGCACGTGTGCCCGACAGAGGGAGCTGTCGGAAGCCTTCCATGTCTCCAACACGGCATCAAGCAGGGCTGTGTGCTGCATTGCTGCTCTTCAACATGATGTTTTGCTGCCAGCCACTCTGGATGTCTTTTGGAAGGCGACGAACATGGGGTAAGATTAGATGGGACTGAGACGGTAACCTATTCCAGTCTTCCAGGTTGCGTCCTCCACCAAGGTAAAAAGAATCAGCCATCTCCCAACCCTGTTGATTTGCATTGACCCAATGCCTCTTTACCAACCTCTGGGGAAAATGCAGTTACATGGACAAGTTCTCAATGACATAGTGATAGGTTAGCCTCACCAATTAACATAAAAAAACGGGAGGTGTATTCAGCCCGCCCTGAAAGAACGATGTGCAGTCGGTCATCAGCATTAAACACAGCGTCTCCCAGTCGGCGGACAGCACGCGCTTGTCTTAGCCTTCTGTCCAGATCGGCAAACGCCGATTCTGAGTCCCACAATGGATACTCCAAAGCCGGTGCTGCGTTCGAAGGTACGTGTCACTGTGTGTAGGAACGGAAGGATAAGCATAGTCCTAAGCTGAAAGTTTACCAGGCCATAGATGCTGCTGCGCTGCGTACGCAAGCGAGACTTGTGGACAGTGTGGCGAACGCGAGAAAATTAGCGCGACCATTTCTACTGCGGCTGTCTTTGCAGAATGCTAAAAATAAACGGCGGGACAAAATTCCGAACTTGCGGGAAGTCTCACCAAGGCAAAGATGCAGCGTCAACACCCTGTTGCGAAGGCCCAGCTGAGATAGGTGGTCGTTGCTCGAATGCCTGATAAACGCATCCCAAAACAGATGATGTATGGCGAGCTTGAAGGGCAGACGTTTAGGTGGACGAAAAAACGCTGAACACTCTTAAAATTAATATAAGTACTTCGATATGAACCCAATACACGATGCGGTCCCGCGCGCAAGATCGCCAAATGTGACGCTGTACCAGCAAAGAGGGCGAATGGCTGAAATCATCATTGTTGGTCACCGAAGGCAGGCGGCGCGAAGAATGAGCACAACACGCGCGTCTGTGTGGTCTTCTTAATGCCTACCTGTGGTCGGGATTCTGTTTTAAGATGGACTCTGGTCACCTCCACACGCTGAGAGGTGCAACAGTACCCGTCTGAATTGTGTCATCATCGCTTGCACGATGGACAGCTATTATACCCAGGTGAGTCAGGTTTGATCAAGTGGATTGCTACTGCGTTTTTTTAATGCATGTTATCAATGCATTGTGGTTCATGGGCATCACAGCCACAGCAGGTCCTAATGAGCCTTTCCTAGATCAAAACCTGCAAGTCTTGTTCAATGTATACACAGAGGGTAGACAAAAACAAAAAGACCCACAATGACCTAGAGGAGAACAGTAGAACAAGAAATGAAAAGAATGAATCATAGTTGGAACACAATAGAGAACGGCCAAGTATAGACAAGAATGGTTTGCTGCCCTAAGCGCCAGGGGCATAATAGGCGAGGGAGAGAGAGAGAGAGAGAGAGAGAGAAAGAGTTTATTTTTTTTTACTTTTTGAAGTATGTAACACTGATTTTGCGTCAGTGAAGATTATCTGAGTGTCACAGCTATTTGTGAGCGTTTTAGTTTTCAGTTTCAGTTTGAATATCTCATTGCACTACGGATATGTCATAGGTGCTCCGATCTCCTTCGCAATATCTTCAACAGCGTCCAGCGACTGACCATACCAGTTCGATTTTGATTTGATGAGCGTTTTAGTTGCATCTATATGGCTTCTTGCTATTAAATTTGTGGAATGTTTTCATGTGTGTGCTGTATTCTCTATTTTTTCTTCACCTGGTGTCACAATATAGATTCCTGCTGCTTCATCTGAGACCACATCTCTTACTGACAAATCGAAATATACACATGTCCATATATCTTTGAGTATGTTGGATTTTTGTTGCATCTTGTAGAACTGGGACATCTGTTTGTTAGATGATACCTGGTAATTGCCTGATATACTATACTATATATCATAAGTTAAGCATCACACAAGGTCTGAAGGACCCCAATGTGTTGATTGGGTATTTGCTGAAAGTTATGTTATGTTATGCGATCGACACCATGGCAAATTAGGCATTCCATTCGTGCTCCGTCCTCCGCTGCAGCAGCCATCCCAAAGTCCATTTCCTCACCGTACCCATGAGAAGCTGATTAGTATATCTTCTCTCTACCATGAAGACGACACTGTCTAGCATATCCACACGTAATGCCTAATTCTCGAACACGTTTCGTGTATGAGACTGCCTCATGTCATATAATTGAGAGCGTACCGCATTGATGATATCGGCTCTGTCCATACTTCTGTCTGCTTGAGTTGGTGTATTGCTTTCAAGAAATTCAGCACGCTCATTACCCTGCACTCCAGCATGTCCAGGTGTGTACAGCCAAGTCATTTTCTTGAGATGGGATCTCCGAATGATGTCCACCCATTCCACGCGCAGACTTCCAGATTCAATCCATTGAAGCATATTCATTGAGTCTGATATGATAATCGTATGGTTACCTGTTGCTCAGCCACCCATGACAGAGCCCTGGAGGCAACGGTGATCTCCATAGTCATGCTCGATGTCGTTGTCTGGAAAGCGCCACAGTCCTCATGCAGTGTGCTACCGTTTCGTTGTGCTGAAAAAGCCCACGATGATTGAGTTACGCGTCTGACAGAGCCATCGGTGTAGATAATGATATCACCAGGATGGGAGTGCTGATCCACCAGTCTAAGAATCTCCGCATTGACTTGCCCGGAGCCCATTCTCTACTGCAGCGTCCAAGTGTACTGACAACCCTGGTGTAATCAATCATATCCTCTGATATAGACATCCATTCTTCCCCATGTCTAAGCTCGTCTAGAGTACAGACCTGTCTAATAACATCCTCTGCCTCGTCCATCCAGGATTGACCTGTTTCCAAACGCCTGCCCTTGTTTTATTTAGTTTTAGGATGGGCTTCAAAACCTAAAATGTTTTGGCCCCTTTTTACGCGGTGCCCCCCCAAACCCGGGGTTCATTATTTTTGTAAAACAAAAAATTTTTTAAAAGTTTTTAGAGGCCCCAAGCCTAATAACACTTGTTTTGGTTTTTTGGTTAAATTTTAAACGCCCTTTTAATATTAAAGAACTCCAAAACTGCCCCCTTACCCGCCCAAAAATTTTAAAAGGGTTTCTTTTTTACCGGGGAAATGTGTTTCTTTACAGTAAAGTAAAAAATTTAAAAATTTAAATTCAAACTTGCAAGTGTTTAAAATTGCAAAAAAAAAAATTTGGGCTATCCCAAAAGACACAAAACCCCAAAACCCAAAAATTTATTTCCTTTGCACAAAGAACTAATTCAGGAAGGGTTTTACTTGTGTGTTTTAAAAAAAAGAACAATTGAAATTAAATTTATCTTTCCAGTAAATTTTTTTTTAAAATAACCCCAAAACCAAAGTTATGATATTAATTTTTATTGAATCTTATTTTGACGGGAGATAATTTTTAGTAAATCTGGAAAAATTAAACGGTTTATCAGGGTTATTTTTTGCAAAATTTTTTTATGGGATTTTAAATTTTTTTAATAACACAGAAACCCAAATTTAAATTTTGAAAATTTTTGAATTTTAAATTTTTAAACCCAAATTTTATAATGTGAAAGCAATGTCCCCTTTTTCCTTTTTATTTTTGTTTTTTTAAAAATTTGGTCCAAAAAATTTATTTAATTTTTCCAAGATTCACATTTTTAATTCAAATAAAAACGCAGAAAACGAAAAAGGGTTTTCCCCCCCTCTTGTTTTTCGCAGTCGTTAAAAGAACTTTTCAAAAACCAGTTTTTTAAAGCCAAACGGGAAAAAAAAAACCAACCAAAATTTAAAAATTTAAAAAAAGAATAAGTAAAAACAAAAACAAAAAATAAATAGAGGGAAACAAGGAAATCTGAAAAAAACAAAATAATAAATACCCAAAGATTACAAAGTTTGGGGAATTTAAAAAAAAAAAATTTAAGAAAAAAAACCCAAATTTAAAAAAAAAAAGGGAAAAAAAAAAAACAAAAATTAAAAACCCCAAAAAGACAAGATTTTGAAAAAAAAAAACATCGAACATCCCGGGGTTTGACGGAAATCCAAAAAAAGGCCAGATAAAAAAATCGGGCCAAAAGGGGGCCCTTTCCCAGGGGGGGCCCCAGTTTCCCCCTTTCCCCCAAAAGGTTGTTGCAGTTCGTAATGGATAGAAATATTAGGGTGGTGAAACGCCAAAACAACGGGCTTGGGGGAAAATTCCTCTTGAATTTTTAAAAAAAGGGGGAAAAGGGAAAAAATATAAAAACGGTTTCCTCTTTAATAAAGAAAAAAAAATTTTTGCGGGTTTCACAAAAAAGGAAAGAGACAATGTTTTCCCAAAAGGGTTTAAAAAGGGTTTTTTCCCCGAAAAAAAAAGTTCACCCGGGGAGAGCCCCCGGAAATTTGCGCCCCCTTAGCAAGGACCCCGGGGGAAAAAGGTTTTGCTCTGGGATTTTATCAAAAAAAACCCCCGGGAGTAAGTTAAAAAAGGGAATTTCCAAAACCCGGGAAAGGAAGGGGTTAAAAAAAATTTAGTGATAAGGCAGAACGATTTTTTTGGGATAGTGTAGTGATGTGATGTAAGAAATTGAACAAGAGGAGAGGGGAAATGTAAACCGAAAGCCGGATTGAAGACATTAATGAAATTAATGAAGCGTGACAAATGCTTGTCTATTCATGGGGCACGGCACCTGTATGGAATTCCCCTGATGGCTCTTCCCTCTGTGCATAGATACTTTATGATTGTTTGGCATTACCGATATGCCTGAAGCCCATTTGTCACGCTTCATTTTTCATTAATGTTTTAATCCGGCTATTCGGTTTACATCTCAATTCTACCTCTTGTGTTTTTAACATATCATATCAGCCTATTCACCATCACTCATCAGTATACTAGTCTGATGCCAAAAATTTTCTTTTTTTTCCCCCTTCCCATTCCCAGGTTCGTGTTCTTTCCATTCTTTAACTTTCTTGCGCCCTTAAGGGGTTTTTTTCGGGTAGCTTCAGATGCTGATTTTTAAGCCTTTTCCCCGGGTAAAGGGGTTTTTCTTCGCTATGCCCGTTCAAAATTTCGCCGGGGGCCCCCCGGGAAATTCCCTGACAGGGGGAAAATTTTCAACTTTTCCCCCCTCTATTCCCGGAAGAAAATCATTTGTCATCTCTCCATTCTTTACGATCCCGAACACGTCAACTTCCCATATCCCTTTTTGGGGGGTGGGAAAAGGTTTTAAAATGGGTTAATCGCCCCAGTTTCCGGTCTTTGGCCCATCCAGGGGGTCGGCGCTGCAACCTGGCTTATGTAATACAACCCGCCGGTGTTTTCCAAAAACCCGTTCGTTTTTGAAACAGTTTCACGGGAATGTAATTTTCTATGCCCTTATTCAACGGGGAACAAAGGGGGAAAACCCGGGGGAAAAGAGCGCCCAACACTGCGCGATATCGCCAATGCTGTGACCCCCGTATACCCATTTTAATGATACGGGCCCTTCAGAGCTTTCGTGTCCCGGTCAACCATCCGTCATGTTCTGATGATCGTAGTCGATTTGTCTGGGGAAAACGGTTTATTTTTTGTATGGGACCCGACCCGCGGGGGAATTTACATTCTTTGCTTCTGTACTTTTTTTTATGTTTTAAATTTTTGGGATATGTTGCTGTATTAATTCTTTTGTTTTGTACTTTTTTTTCCCATGCTTTTTTTTTTAAATTTTGTATTCATGTTATATATTTACTAGATGTTTCATTGTTTCTTTTCCGTTCTATTTCTAGTTTTTATGTGTGTTTTTTGTGTACATTTATTTCGTTATTCGTTTTTATTCCAGATTTTCCTTAGATACGTTGGTATTTGGTCGTCCATTTGTGATTCATTTTAATTTGTCACTCCTGTTTGTTCGTTTGTTGATAAAGGCCTTGTTGGTCGAAACGTTGCTGTTTATCGTCACTGTTTCTGTATTTTGTAAAACTATAGTACTTTGTTTGTACGTGTTTCATCATTGTGTGCACTTTTGGTATACGGTGTTCCCTTACATTTTTCTATCTCTCTACTTTTCCCTGCCTGGTCCGGTAACTGCTGTATTAAGGTAGGGGAATGGCTGTCCTTTGTTAATTCCGCCTACAAGAATATAAATATTTTAAATATGTGCAGTGTTTTTCCCTAAAGTTTCAGAGTTAAGTTAATGTCCCTTTTCTTATGTAGTGATATTTTCTAAAATATTTATGTTTGCTCGCTATGACTATATGCGTAGTCATGGCGCATAATGTGGATTTTTTTCATGAGATCTCTAGGATTGTTGCTGAATCTACGGAGCTTGTGCTTTGTGCAATACTCTCGGTAGAAGGTGTACCATTTATGCCAATAAGGAGAGAGTCCGTAGACAAAGATATGCGGAAATCCGGTGCAATAAAGTCAATCCTTTGCCTTTATACCCTTTTTAAGTCTCAGTTTAATATACGTCATGCACAACTACTCTTGTTTGTTTCCTGGAGACAAATCCCTTTCATTGCAGCTATGATTGCTTGCCAAATTTCTTAAACTATCTATTTAGCACAAATATTATGTTCATATACAATTGGATAAATCTGTAGAATCTCTGTGTAAATGTTACATTTTATCTCCTCAATTTTGTTTCCGATATTTCAAGCTCTTCATTTTATACCAACTGACATTGAATGTACAACTTGTCCTTGTTCTCATAAAAATCCCTAACCAAAACCATTAAATTCTGATCCAGTTTGCACAGTAGTATTCCAGCTTGTGTTGTTTTAGAATTATTTTATCTGGAAGGTGACATCAGTATATTGTCATGTAATCTTGTATTGATATTTATTGAACTGTATTGATCTGTTACGTGAGATTAAATTGGGACATTTTCAAAACTTAATTTAACAAATTAAATACATCTTTAGTGACTATATAATGTTTATTATATCCTATTTCTGCATGTTACAAATAAGAATTCGTAAATTGAAGTATTTTGGACATACAGGCCCTACAGAGACATGAAGGGCTGGAGAAGACCATCATGGAAGGAGGCATTCCGCCAAAGAGAAGAAGAAGAAGACCAAAGAGAAGATGGATTCAGGATGTAACTGATGGTTTTAGCATGATGACTACATAGGCGGGACATTTGGCCTACTCTGAGTTCTGCTCAGGACAATCTATTTGATGATGATGAGTTATGTGTATCCATTTGTACGTGTTTGATCGTGTCATATGTCTTTATGTCTTTTTGTTAATGTTAACAATGTTAAGTTTAATATGCAATTATGTCTTTATACAATTTGCATGTCAAATATTTATGTCATTGGTTTCCAATTTTTAAAAAACCCTTCTTTGATATGCTTGTGATGTGATTTGTTATTTGTCTAACACTCCATCTACATGTGAACACATTGGAACAGACCTAGTGCACAGTGCTAAAAACGCAAGTTCTGACAGCGCTGGCTCTAACTTGTCTAACTTTAATATTACATTACATTTTTGTTTCCTTCATTTCACAAACAAATAGATTGCAGGCGACTTGTTGATTTCTAAATTAACATATTTCTGCTTGATGCCAATTCTTGTCATGGATTTATTCAAGTAATATATCCTTCCTTCCTTTTGTTCGCTTGAAATATGTCTATAAATTCAATGTTGTCTCTTGTATGAACTTCACTGTCTTTTGTATCTCACACAGAGGTCCGTGTAGTTTTCTGAAGTAATATATGAAGGTGGGCATCTGTAGCGCGGTAGTGAGCTCGGTCACAATGCAAGCATACCTGGTTCAAACTCTGCGACAGGCAGTTTGGAAGCAAATTCGTGTCCGTGGATTTTATCGAATGGTAAATAGACCCACCATTCAGAAAGAAATGGCAAACTACTGAATGTATAAGTGGTGCCCAGAATAGAAAATCAATGACTCGTTTACTGTGGTTGATGGCTAAGTCTTAGTAAGGATATGCCACGATTTTCATTCCGATATATGTCAAAAAATAGTGGAGGGGTGTTTTACACCCACTGAGAAAACACAAATACAAATAACGTGACAGAAAAAGTCTCATGCATGCTGAGCCATCCAATGGAAGACAGATTTCAAAATCTAGCAATGGGACTACTGAAAAGAAGCAATTTTATCCACTAGTCAAACAGTTCCGTAGACAAACTTCAAAATTTGACCAGACCCTGATGTGTATCGAACATTACTATACACTCTTGCCTCGGAACAAACACAAAATTAATTTAGAAAAACACACTCTACACTACACAAATTCCCATTTTAAAATTAATGTAAGAAAATTAATATAATTGAGATGTTGTTGAACAGTGCCTTTAAAAATGGTTTCTTCAAATCTCTGATCATACTAGTAAAACATAGCTCAGGCAAAATATGTTTTAGGAGACCAACTCGATCCTGCTAAGAAATTGCTTTGGGAGTTTTGATAATTAGAAACTAAGGAGACTGAACATTTTCTATGGTTGACAAGTCTCTGAGATCAAAAGAGTGATGTTGCTTTGTGCTGTACAATGGGTAGTTGGTAAGAAGAAGGAATTGTGGAGGTGGATGGTAGGGACTTAAGGAAGGAATTGAAAATTGGTAACCATTTGTCACAAGTTACACGATGACAATGTCAAGCAAGGAACGACAAGTGGACAAAGAATGTTATATTTTCTAGGAAAGATGAACTGCAAATTATTTCTTTATTATTTATCGTGATAACCCTGTGTTAAAATCTTGATATCACATTGCAGTTAGTCAAACACCACCAGATTTGATCAGGATTGTGTGGGAAGTTCAAGAGCACTGAAATCAATTTATCTTTCTCCCTCTCTCTATCCTCACACACACACACACACTCACCTTCCCATCCTCTACTTTACCATATTAATATGATTCTTACATTATATTAGCGTGCACATGTAAATTAAGTAAGTTATCCTCTGTATCCTCAAATGTTTCAGATCCGATCTCTCTGCATATTAAAAAAATGTCCAGCTCAACCCTTAAGTCTGTGCCAGAACAAAGCTCTCGGAGAAATGAGACTGGGTCACAATTATATATACCCAGAGAGGGCTGAAAGAAATATTTGACAAGGATGAACAGAATAAGAATGTGACTATCACTCTGTTTTCTGAATGAAGAATACCCAGAAGGTCTCAGGTTCCAGATATATATAGATGTGTCAGCAGAAAATGCAGTAAATAATGGAGGAGAAGGAGTGCCCAAACAACATTAGAGATATGATCAAAGTACCAACTGGGAAAGTGTGTCATAACTATGTTGCAGAAAACCAGGCAATCAATGTTGCAGCTGAGAATATGTCAAACATTAAACTTGAACCATAGCATGTCATATTTTTGATGTGCGAATCAGTATTTCAGCACTTATGTCCAGACATTTGCCAGGTCTACATACCATATTGTCTGAACTGTGTAATCATCGCAAGGTCATCTTGTAGTCGGTATCATCTAACAGTAATGTACCAGGAAGTGAGACAGAAAATCAACTGGCAAAGGAACGTGCTTCATGAGAGCGACTGGATGTAATACGAGGGGAAGTCAATAAGTAAGCCACAAATGGCTGCAGAAAATAACTAAACATGATAACAACTTGAAACCAGTTTATTTTTATACATATATCTTCAATTGTACTTCAATGTGGGTACCCAGACAATTGAAGGAGGAACACAAAATGAATCGATTTGGCCTGTCCTTGCGTCATCTCTGTCGATACGAAGATGAAGGAGAAGACATGCTGAACAGGATTGTTACTGAGGAAGAATCATGGGTGCGTCACTACCAGCCCGAATCAAGCGTGCTTCAATACAGTGGAATCTTTCGCCTCGTGTCAAAAATTCAAGGTTACGCCATCAGCAGGAAAGTCATGCGACGGTGTTCTGGGATTGTCAAGTGCTTTAACAATTTCAAGAAGAAAGGTGTCAATGTGAATTCTAAATCATACTGTGAAGTTCTATCGATGCTTCATGATGCAATTCGAAAAAACGCCCAGGACTGCTGACTACAGGAGTGTTGCTTCTTCATGACAATGCCAGACCACGTCGCTCGATTAACTCAGGAGAAAATTAACCAACTACGGTGGAAAGTTCTGGAACATCGACCTACAGTCCTGACTTAGCCCCTAACGATTTCCACCTTTTGGTCCACTGAAACCCACTTGGCGAGACATTTCGCGAATGACGCCGAAGTTGAATGTGAAGTGAAAACGTGGTTTAGAAAACAGAGCCCACAGTTCTATGCAGCCGGTTTGGGAGGATTGATAAAACGATGGGATAAGTGCATCAATGTTGGTGAAAATTATGTTGAGAAATAAAGGAACAATGTATGTATAAAAATAAACTGGTTTCAAGTTGTTATCATGTTTAGTTATTTTTCTACAGCCATTTGTGGCTTACTTATTGACTTCCCCTCGTAGTTATCTATCACTAAAAGAACAGATTAAATCAATCTGCCCGTGTGTGTCAGGGACCGCAAGGAAGCAAAGAATAGTAACACTGCGATCTACAAGACATGTAGTAAGAGGCGACTGATGAGGGCCTAGAGAAGCTACCCAGTAAAAAAAAGTGTAGCAGAAATCGGATGTGCTGGCCTACTTGTAGGCGCATAACTCTCACAATGTACAATCGTTCTTAGGCTCAGACACATATAAATCACACAGAGTGGTTAACAAGTGGTCGATATGGAGTTTTCGAAGAAGAAATCAATCAGAAAATAATATAACATACTGAGACAAACTGAGTGAAGCAACACTTTTCTTACTCTTAGTGCAAGATGCAGACAAATATATATTGTCTTTCCTCAGTGGAAGGATGAAATTGGTTATCTACTCTTGCCGTTAAACGTAGGGGTGGGAGTTTAATTTGCTTCTAGGGCCAGATGAGTCGCTCTTGTTGTTTTATTTCCGTGTTCATTTAGTGTGGTCTTGATATTGTCTATCTTTTTCTTGATCTTCACTTGACTCTAGTACCTGATCTCTTTTATTGTATGCTGCTATTGTTGATTGGTTGTATTCTATTCTCATTAAATGTCCGAACCACAGCATTTGTTGTCTGTCACTGTATTCGGTGCATGAAGTTATGCCTTCTGCTTCTTCTGATGTTCTCGTTTCGTAGTCTATCTTTCCTGGTGGTCTCGGTTCATTGTCGTGTTGGTTATTTGTTATTGGTGAACTAATGCCACAGCACTCCGGGCAGACCCATAGGTGCTCAGACTCTCCCAACAGATTGCGAAGGGTATGCATACTGATGGTTCCTGTGGATCGCTGGTTAAACACATTTCTCTCTGCCTCAAGTAACCAGCTCTCCTTGTACAACTTGTAATTTCAAACTCCATAAATCGCTCTATGATTCAACGTCTATTTTAGTGTACTCATTCAACAGTAGGTCGCCAGAGACGAAGACATCCATCCTAAACTCCCCAACAATCGATGCAAGCATGCCCGTTCTCTCGTTGTCGCGAACACCCGCAATGTTATTTATGAAATAATTTGAAATGCGGTTGCTAGAGTAGCCAAAAATAATTTACTATTACTGTTATGCTTTCTTGCTCTCAGTCGAACATAGGGTTGCATCTGTCGTCCTCGACTGACCTCTATTCTGGGTTTATTCAGATTTGACGTATTAGACTTAATCGTTCTGACTTTCTCTTCGCATGCATTTTTGGACCTCCCTACCCTCTATTCATCTGCGGGTTCTATCTAATTAATAGTTATGGTTATGTTATGTTATACGATCGACGTCATGGCACATTGGGCATTCCCATTCGTGTTCTGTCCTCCGCTACAGCAGCCATCCCAAAAAGTCCATTTGCTCACAGTACTCATGAGAAGTTGATTACTATATCTTCTCGCTCTACCACGAAGACGACACTGTCTGGTATCTCCAAACGTAACGCCTAATTCTCGAACTCGTTCCAGTGTCTGAGACTTGCCCATGTCACACAATTGAAAGCGTACCGTAATGATGATATCGGCTCTGTCCATACTTCTTCCCGCTTGAGTCGGGCATTGTTTGCAAGAGAATCAGCACGCTCGTTATCCCGCACTCCAACATGTCCAGCCAAGTCATTTTCTTGAGATGTGATCTCCGAATGATGTTCACCCATTCCACACGTATACTTCCAGATCGAATCATTTGAAGCATATTCATCGAGTCTGATATTATAATCGTATGGGTTACATGTTGCTCAGCCAGCCATGACAGAACCCTGGAGGCAGCGGTGATCTCCATGCTCGATGTCGTTGTGTCGAGAGCCCCGCAGTCCTCATGAAGAGTGCTACCGTTTCGTTGTGCTGAGTAAGCCCACGATGATATGGTACCACGTTTGACAGAGCCATCGGTAGATAATGATATCACCTGATGGGAGTGTGATCCACGAGTGCAAGAATCTCCGCATTGACTACACCGGGGCACATTCTCTACAGCGGCATCCAAGTGTACTGACAACCCTGGTGTAATCAGTCATATCCTCTGATATAGGCATCCATTCTTTACCATGTCTCAGCTCGTCTAGAGTACAAACCTGTTTAATAACATCCTCCGCCATCCAGGATCGGCCTCTCTTCAATCGCCTGCCCTTGTTTTCATTTATGGATTTGCGCAGAGGACGATTTGTGTCCGCAGAAACTTTCAGATAAGCTTTACCTGTGCGACTTTGTGTCTCATGGCCATCGTTGGCAATCCAAGGACATAGCGCATTGCCTCACAAGAAGTGTCACGTGCTCAACCAAGTATAAACCTCATCGCTTCATTTTGGATCTTCCCAAACTTATCCAGCGATGTTCTGTTTACTGTCAGAAGACCAAGGTCATAGTCCACTACGCTCAGCACTAGTCTCTGGTAAAGAAAGATAGGGGCGATGTTCAATATCCGTCTCCACCATAACTTTTAGAGTGGTTAGCCCTTTTTTGCCTTTAGGATTACGTTCTCAACATGACTCTTAAATGACAAGCTTCTGTCAACTGTTATTCCAATATATTTTAGTGTTTAGTTTCTGTCAATGTCTTTGTTACACATGCTGACAACAGGAGTAGGTGTCTTTACTATGTGAGTGTTAAGAGAGAATCATGTCAGAGAAGCCTTTGCTGGGTTCACAGTCGCTTCGAATTCGTTGCACCAGTCACCAATCCTATTCAGCTCACACTGTTATGCAGATGCGATCTCATTTCTGTCCTTGCGATACCTCAGAATATCATCGGCGTACGACATTGTTCTGCTAATTCCGACCTCTGTGTCCTGGTTACCCCGACGGTATATACATTGAACAGGACTGGCGAGAGTGGTGATCCCTGAGGAAGACTCATTAGGACCTGTTGTGGTTGTGATGCCCATGAACTACAACGCATTGATAACATGCGCTCAAAAGAGTGCAGCAGCAATTCCACTTGACAAGCGTGGTTCCACCTGCATATCGATCAATAACTGCATAAGTAAGGTGTAAGAGACATTGTTATATGCGTCCTGAAAATCAATGATAGTTGCTGCCGTTTCCATCCCCATCTAAATCCTTCATATGCATCATATGTAAAAACCGCTGTATTGCACGAGGTGCCCTTTCCTGGACGATAGCGGAGGGGAAAAGACTATTTGTCTCCATTATATTCCAATCACTCGCAAAATTCCGCGAGTGAATGTCTCCAATCACTAGCAAAAATATGGAGACTGCACCGCAACATTGCCTAATCTGACTTTGGACAGTGGAGTAATTTTGACGACAGATGAGGAGAGGAGTGAGGCGTTCTTTCATAACTTTATTCTCCAAACAGAAAAGAAATACAGAGATGAACGTAAAAGAATACAACAGATCGTACAATATTCGCATGAGATGCAGACTGTCATAGACGACGATATAGAATACATTTCTGTCGATAATTTCAAATCAATACTAAAGACATGTTCTGATACAGCACCTTTGTTCGGTACAGTCACATAAAATGTCTGAGGACAAAGATCTTGCTGAATTAAAGCTTTTCAACAAGAGTATCCATACTGGCACTATTCTGATGATTGGTTTCACAGCTATCTGAGACTGCTTGCCTAAACCTGGAAAAGATCTCACAGGCACAAACAAATGGATATAGAACTATGACCTTGCAAAACACTATCGGCAAACTGCTTGAAAAATTCATAGCTCGTAGAGTTTCAAATATAATAGTTATGAGTTATGGTGTTCGGTTGTTTCTAAGGGTGTTCCGCTTTAACATAATTTTCTCTCTTTAATCTTCAGTTGTATTGGTTTTTGTCCTGTTCTCTTTCACATTTTTGAATTTGTTATCACTTCAATTATAATTTATAATTGAAGCTAAATTGCAGCTAAATGTAAGAACCAGGAATTAGATGTAGATGATTTGGTGACGGTGGAGGAAATCAAGGATGCTGTACGGAGAGCAAAAAACAGTGCACCTGGTCCAGATGGCATACGATATGGTGACATTGGCGAGTTGTGTGATGGGGAGTGGGAAGAACTGGCTGGCATCTACAACAAAGCATTACGACTGCAATAATCAACGAAGAATGGTTGCACAGCTACCTGATACCTCTGCCGAAGCCTGGCAAAGACCACACAAAAATTCAGGGCTATCGGGTAATCACCATGCAGAATACAATAGGCAAGTTGCTGGAGAAAATAATTGCCAGGAAAATATCCTGCCAACTAGAGAGGTTACGTCTCCTTCCACCCACCCTTGGAGGGTACCGTCCATATGAGAGACATGGCGTAACGCAGCGGTGTTCGCCTACGATGTCTATGAGGTTTTCACTGGCATTGAGACATGTGGCTGCAATTGACCTTGAAGATGCCTATAATAGAGTGCCGTTGCATTTTTAATGGTGCAGCTGACTGAACTCAATATCAGCCCATTCCTCCTCAATTGGATCTTTGTGGCCCTCTTCCAGCGAAAGATAGTGTTTAAATGTGGCAGTTTGGCGTCATCACCAACAACAATCCACCCTGGCTTACCACAGGGTCACCATTATCTCCGGTGTTGTTCAATGCCTATACTGTGAGCATCACAAAAGAGCAGATCACGGGTAGAGGAAGGACAATGTCATATGCAGATGATGTGTTGGTGTATCGTCAGGGCAAGGATAGAGAACAGCTTTTGGAGGAACTTCAGTCAGAACTCGACCGCATAGGTAGATGGTGCGTTGAAGCAGGAGCATTGGTCAACCCCACAAAGCAGCGGTGACATGGTTCTCTTTAAACAACCACATCGTCAACACTCCAACACCATCTGTGGTTTTGTGTTCAGAGGTGAGCGATCTCAGTCATGAAATACCTGGGTGGCGTTTTGATCGTAGTCTAGCTTTTACGGAACACATAGCTCATGTGATAATGAAGGCGAGGAAAGGTTTGCTGGCGATGAGGGTAATGGCTGCGGCGGATTGTGAACAGCGCCATCTTTGTCTTTATACCAGGTCTGGTCCTTCTGTGCTTGAGTATGCGATGATCCTGACTCTCAGTCATAGTCAGATAGAACGACTGGAAAGAATACAGAACGAGGCGATGCGCATTATACTTGGTTGCACTAAAGACACGTCGTGCAGGGCGATGCGCTATCTCCTTGACTATCCTACTATGGAGTATAGAATACTGATGAGCCGTGCACGAGCATACCTTCAAGTCAATGCTGACACACAACATCCTCTGCACTTGGAAATAAAGAGACAAAAGGAAATTGGTTAAAAGAGGAAAATCTTGGGTGGGTCAGGCCGAGGACTGTATTGAACAGGTGTGTACACTTGAAGACATTGATCCCGGTGAAGAATGGATACCAGTGGCAAGAGGAATCGCTACATCCTTTTCTGTATGCATCGAACTTGATAAAGAATGCAGGCAACACAACCCACTTGTTGTGGAGGCAGAGGTTCAGGCATTAATTTCTGAGAACGCATCTGAGCATGATATAATCATTTATACGGATGGTTGGTGATTCGACATTGCCCGGGGCTCGTGGGCTCACTGCTCAGGTCGGAGGTGAGTGGAAGGAAGACAGTGTGGTTTTGCGTGACTACAAGCAGTCTCACTCATGGAAATCATGGCGGTTACCAAAGCGATGATTTGGCTAGAATCACAGACTTTATCCATGCATGTTTTCTCAGTGACTCAATGAGTATGCTCAGGAAGATTGAAACAGGATGGGCTAGGAGACATTGGATAGAATCGCTGGGGAAGTCTAAGCTGACAAAGATCAGTTTTATTTTTGTGCCAGGGCATGCAGGTGTAAGGGGAATGAACGTGCGGATAGGCTTGCAGGTATGGCTGCTGTCCAAAGCGGACGAGCAATGGACCAGGCTGATATTATAAATTCCTTAAGGGAGAAAGGGCGTGTACATGATTCACGTAATAGCGGTGAATCCACAACAAAGGTGGAGGCTGCAGTAAAACTTTGAAAAATAGCTAAACACGTAAACACAAAGTACTACAGTTTTACAAAATACATCAACAGTGACGATAAACAGCAACGTTTCGACCAAAAGGCCTTTATCAATCAAACATTACAACAAGAATGACGAATTTCGAGGAACACTACAAATGGACGATTACATGTGGAAACATAAACCTATCTAATGAAAATCTGGGAATAAAACGAACAACGAAATGAGTGCAACACAAAAAACCGAAAGTGGAAAGAAGAGAAACAATAAACAATATAGTGGATAAATGACACATATATGGAGCAAACACACATATAGATAACAAGGCACGAGATAAGACAGTACTAAGAAGGATAGGAATGTAATGCGTTGAGTCCAAGAGGTCGCAAAGTGCCATAGAATGAATAAAACGGTTCTCCAGGGCGACTCGACTGCGATCATCGGAGGAACATGATCGGATGGCTGTGACCTGGACATCGTCAACTCCTGAATGGCCAGTATCGTTGAAATGAGTGGCCACAGGAGTCACAGAGCGTTGGCGAATATCGCGTAAGTGTTGGGCGAATCGGTCACCGAGTCTCTTACCGGTTTCGCCAATATAGGACTTGTTGCATCGTTTGCAGGTGATGATCTCGGCAGTAACGCTCTTGATCTCTACATCAAGAATACTTCATACGACATTTGACTTCTCCACCCTAAACGCCTAGGGCGTTCTAACATGTCACCGTCCGAGTTTCGTGCTCTATCACACCTCCGTCGACGTGATGACATTGTTATCAAACCCGCTGATAAAGGTAGTGCCATAGTCGTATGGAGTAAAGAACTATACCTTCAGGAAGGCCACAACCAACTACGTAACACCCTATTCTACAATAATATTCCTTCTGATGCTACACTATCCAACAATAGTAAGGTCCGTACAGTCATCAAGAACCTCATTGCCTCCAAAGACCTTCCCTACCGGCGCATCATCACTATGTATCGACAGTTGTTTGAAGCAAACCCGCATTCTATATGCTCCCAAAATTCATAAACTTCACAATCCTGGTAGGCCTATTGTTTCTGCTTGCTCTTGTCCTACGGAACATATCTCCGAATTCCTTGATAGTATCTTCAATCCTATAGTCACTACACTACCTTCATTCTTGAAGGATACTAACCACACTTTGTCTGTTTTTTCTTCTATTAAGTTGTTGCCTGGCAGAACTTATCGCCTCTTCCTCCTGATGTCTGCTCACTGTATACCTCTATACCTCATTCTGACGGACTTCAAGCTCTCCAGTTTTTCTCGACAGGAGAACTAACCCTCTTGTCTCCACCTCGACTCTCCTTCGTCTTGCTGAACTAGTTCTCACTCTCAACTCCTTTCAGTTCAATGACCAGTTCTTCGAACAGATTTAGGGGTGGGTTAAAT
>JADZMA010000686.1:0-30905 GCA_020796225.1 Arion vulgaris | reverse complement strand
TAAACAATAAAAGGGGGATCTAACCACCACCTGAATATGACCTCATGTGGATTTCTCCCCCTACCAAGAAACAGTAATTACTGTTACAGTGACCATTGTAAATCTGAGCTCTCCCAACTAGCCATAGATATTGACCAACTTGTTACATCCCACGACATCAAAATAACTATAACTGCAGTGGATCTCTGGACATTCATATGGACCCAGAAACAATCAAGCAGACATGCTGGCTAAGAAAGGGTCAACATAAGTACAACCACTTACAGCAACAACAAATAAAGAAATTTGGCTGAACAGATGGGCCATGTGAAGAGATGTCTACAGACACATGGCCAACCCTAACCCCAATGACAACATCAACCACCTTACAAGAAGAGATCAGAGCACCATTTTTAAACTCTGAACCCAACACATAACACTTAATAATCACATGAACAGAATTCAACACAACAAACTCCAGAGTGCCAGATATGTGCACATCATCATGAAACTGTTCACCACCACCTCTTCAGGTACCAAGCACTGAATCATGTCCATCTACCTCCAAGGTCAGATAAATGGAACACATACAGAACAAAAGAGCAACTTATAAACACATGCAGATACCATATTCATATATATTCTTAGTTCATATTCATAAGTACGGTTCCAACCTCACTGCAACAGGTCACCCCATAATTGCTCCGTTCCTGTGCCAATGAAAATCACACAGTTCTAACTAACTGTGAAATGTTTCCTGTGTGAACTAATTCCAGAATGAAACAGCCGCGTACTGCTACAAAAAGCAACCTGCACCGCATAAATGCATATGGCCGTCGCTAATGTAGCAACACAAAACTGTTCATCACTTGAATTGCAATTCTTGTCGAAGGAACATCAATCACGACAAAATCCAGCTTTCTGCACTCGCAATATAATTGCATACGGCAGATTGAGCTTGTTCGTCATAACCGCTGTCCGCCATTTTCTGAATACACAACAAACGCACAGTTGACACGCAAAAGCATTCCATGTAACAGTCATAGCTCACAGTGTTGCTCAAGCACTAACTCAGAGCACGGCAAACAAACCGAAAAATACCTCGACCAAACATGGCGAAAATGCGCTAGCACAGTCGTGTTCAGAATCAAACTGTTCTGACTCTGAATGGCCCTCCCGCATTCCGCCATAATACCACTACGTATCATTGGGTCGAAGGGCACGAGCCAAAGTGCCACTGGTTCATTGAAAGATCAACCAAGTGAACCACTCTTTGTAATCTGTGAGATTTGCACCTACAACATGAGTACTTAGCGCATTCATTAAGGTCTCTACAGCATATAGGACAGAAACCGCCCGAGTGGTTACCGGGGCCCAAATTTGGGATGTAAAGAATAGAACCACTGTTACCTGTCATGCATGTCATAAGAGACGACTAAAGAGGTTTGGCTGAAATCGGATGCACGCGTCCTAAACATGTAGAAGTCTATATGTTTAGGGGCCTACCAAACCAATGTGCAACGTATACATGTTCTTGACAAAGATCAAACATATCACAAAGTGATTAAAATTGGTCGTAAAGAACGAACGCAAAGAATAAGAAGAAGAGGACAGAAACATCTAAAAATTTCTACCAAAATGCATGCATATGAACAAACAGAAAACCTCCACTGTAAAGTACCATATCTATTGTTATACTTTAGCATGGTATCGGATCTGAATGGTCATAGATAGACCATCATAGCGGAGCCATGCCAGAGAACATTGTAAAAATCTGCCATATAAGTTTGGTTTCATTTCTAGATATGCTACCTGACATATGGAACCATGGATGTACTAGAGAGAGAGTGTAAAAATCTTCACAAAAAGATGAAGGTAATTAGTTGTCCTGACTTCTTGTTTTGTCATCACACTGCTACCGGGTTGATGCCCTCGTGTCATGGTTTTCTGTTTTTGTCTTGCGCTGTTATGGTGGCATGGCTGATTGTTATTATTCTCCTGACTGTCATTATTTAAATACTATAGTTCGTTCCAAAATTCGTGATCACACTAAGGTTTAATTTGTACGAAATCTATCTGATGGATACAAGTAATTTTTGCATGCAGTCTTATATACCTCACGACGTTACAAATCCATGTTTAACTAATTGGTAGGTAGCTTAGTTGATGCAAAAACGTTTTTGTTATATAATTGTGCATAATCACAACAAAATGATAATCAAAGTTTAGAATTTACAGTAATACACAAAATGGTGGCGAATGTTTGCAAAGGTGTAACCCTATTACATATTATAAAAAGCAATGTGACATGGTTAGTTTTTTCTGTTGATATTATCTTTGGCGATCAAATTAACGTACCTTTGGTAGTTGTTGCCAGTCCCTGGTATTGTGAGGCAATTGGTGAAGATGAAAACAAATGGGATGTTAGCTATTAGATTCAGAGTCTGAAGAGTCGAAGAGATTAACTACTGCTGCGGGCTGGAGAAAATACAAACCATCTCGTTGCCAATATGCCTCTTCTTCTTGGAGCACATGCTCTTCACATTTGTTCCAGTACTCTATATCTATTTTATGAGGGCATCACATGTTAGGACTTTACATCACGAAGTTTGAAAGTCTTGTTTACTGCTGCAATTTGAATTTTACTGCAGCCACACAAGTTTAATGGGATTGAGATGGAATGGTAAGGTGGTAATCGAAGAGAAGTTGGCGTGCTCAGCAATGACTTTATTGATTATAAAAATCTTGACTTCTTAGTTCTGTCTCACCAGTTGCAACAACTCAGGTTTGAAATTGTTGCAACAAAACGATATATTTTCTTTTGCAAACCACGCCATGATATCTTGTTTTGTGCTTGATGAGGTGGAATTTTGTCTGCATGCGCCACTACATTATGATAGAGGCATTGTCCATTACAATACCACGACGGCCTATCCAGAGCAGGCAGAAGTGTGTTACAACCAATCCCTGAAAATAAGTCTGTTCATTTCGTGTGGTAGTACCTACCATCTGAGACAGTGCTTGGAAAAGAAGTTCTGCGCCCCTGACAAGACCATTTGCTTTGCTGCCTGCATGACCTATCACAATGCATTGCTCCCTTGCTGTTTGGAATTTCCTTTCTTAGTTCCGTCTAGTGATTGCCATTCTTTATCAAACGTATGGTGAGCATTTACCACGATTCGTCCAGATATACAATATCGTAACCTTCCGTCCTACGCTTCCGTATCTCCAGCAGATATTTACATCGTACAGCTATCAGATGCGTTTTCTCTCAAACTTAATTCCGACCTGTACTAGATTTCCGAAAAGTGATATCGCTGCACCTAACACTCCATAAGGCGGTTTTAGATATATCAATATCACATTGAATTCGCAGACGTGATTTCAATTTACGTAGTGTCATTGGTCTTAAACATTTTATGAATCTCTCTCATAATAACATCTTTATCGAAATCGTCAGTTTTCCGTTTCCGGCCTTCTCTGTGTTCCTTACGTTCATCACTACAGTCCTGTTCTATCCAACGGCAAAATGACATTCTACTTATACCAAGAGCATGTTGTGTTCTCCTCTTCTGGTCTTTAGTTGTGATATAAACCACCACGTCTGGCTTCTCTGCAGAAGTAGCTATACAGTTGTGCAGTCACCTTCTGCATGGTAGTGAATTTACACTTCAAACTCATTTCTAATACTGATAATAAAATAGTACCTTCCGCTTCAAGTAATGCAAATAAATGGTTTATGACACGCCAATGACAATCTTTCACATACAGTGTGAAATGATTAATTTACGAATTCCGATTTTAACTACTGCTGAATTGCACATGGAGCGCACATTAGCATCTTGACGTCAATACTTCACTTCGTACCATTAACATTTCTAAAATCATACCAAATCAACATCGCTGTTAAATTAGTAATAACATATAATTCAAATCTTACATAACTAAAGTTTTGGGTGGGCAAAAAATACTTTTGGAACGTCGTCACTGTTACTTATCTAAAAATATAAAATCAAAATTTCTGTCAAGTGGATGATTTTATATCGGTCGGTAAAGATGATCACGAATTTTGGAACGAACTATAGAAAACTGGATACATGCACTATAAGTGCTTAGTACTTTCAGTTAGATGAAAAGCATTGGCGGCAGAGCACTTACACATTACCAGAATGTTTCCTCTAACACAGTAAGTCTTGGTATCAATTTTAGCCGTTAAAAACTGTTATTACTGCATGTGTTACCACTTTTTAGGGTGACGGTGGACAGGGGAGACATGAGCCTGAGAAGTGTAACGGTCAGCCTGAGAAGTGTAACGGTCAGCCTGAGAAGTGTAATGGTCATATAGCTATTGCAGCCATTGCGAAACTCTTCAGGTCATGATTTTTCTTTTTTATACCTGACAGAAAATAAACTCCTTGTTCTTACTGGTATTGAACTCAGGTCTCCCGAATGGAAGCCAGCGTTCTAATCCATTAGGCCAGACTTTCCTTGATTAGCTTGGATTTCTGTGAAAAAAACTGTGCTGACTACCAGTGTGCTGTGCTGACTCCCATTGTGCTTGCTGACTGTATGTTTTTATTTTTATTAGATCACATCTTCAATAAGTGGTTAGACATAAACCTAGAGTAATTGTTAGACATAACCGAAAGTAACTGTTAGACATAACCAAAATTAACTGTTAGACATAACCAAAAGTAACTGTTAGACATAACCAAGAGTAACTGTTAGATATAACCAAAAGTAACTGTTAGATATAACCAAAAGTAACTGTTAGATATAACCAAAAGTAACTGTTAGACATAACCAAAAGTAACTGTTAGACATAACCAAGAGTAACTGTTAGACATAACCAAAAGTAACTGTTAGACATAACCAAAAGTAACTGTTAAACATAACCAAAAGTAACTGTAGACATACAAAAGTAACTGTTAAACATAAACCAAAAGTAACTGTTAGAGATAACCAAAAGTAACTGTTAAACATAACCAAAAGTAACTGTTAGACATAACCAAGAGTAACTGTTAGACATAACCAAAAGTAACTGTTACACATAAACCAAAAGTAACAGTTAGACATAACCAAGAGTAACTGTTCTAAAATAAATTTAACTAATGCTGATTTTTCAGGTAATATTAGATGGCCAGGAAATTGTGCTACCTGAAATTGAAGGTGTGGTTGTACTCAATATTTCCAGCTGGGGTGGTGGATGTCAGCCTTGGGGATCAGGGCCACAGGAGGATAGATTTTCTGAACCAAGGTATAATTTCCTCAATATTTCTTTCTGTCACCTTCATACATTTTCTTTCTATCACCATACATTTTCTTTCTGTCACCTTCATACATTTTCTTTCTGTCACCTTCATACATTTTCTTAGATGTTTAAATTTTCTTAGCTGCTTTACTGAGAAACAACACATTGATGTTACGTTGCTGTTGCCATACTGAGAAACCATACAATGATGTATCGGTTAGTTGTTGCCATACTGAGAACCCATACATTGATGTAGCGGTTAGTTGCCATACTGAGAAACCATACATTCATGTAGCGGTTAGTTGTTGCCATACTGAGAAACCATACATTGATGTAGCGGCTAGTTATTGCCATACTGAGAAACCATACATTGATGTAGCGGTTATTTGTTGCCATACTGAGAAACCATACATTGATGTAGTTAGTTGTTACTATACTGAGAAACCATACATTGATGTAGCGGTTAGTTGTTGCCATACTGAGAAAACATTCATTGATGTAGCGGTTAGTTGTTGCTACACTGGGAAACCATACATTGATGTAGCTGTTAGTTGTTGCCATACTGAGTAACCATACAGTAATGTAGCGGCTAGCTATTGCCATACTGAGAAACCATACATTGATGTAGCTGTTAGTTGTTGCCATACTGAGAAACCATACATTGATGTAGCTGTTAGCTGTTGCCATAATATGAAACAATACATTGATGTAGCTGTTAGTTTTTGCCATACTGAGAAACCATACATTGATGTAGCGGCTAGTTATTGCCATACTGAGAAACCATACATTGATGTAGCGGTTATTTGTTGCCATACTGAGAAACCATACATTGATGTAGTTAGTTGTTACTATACTGAGAAACCATCATTGATGTGAGCGGTTAGTTGTTGCCATACTGAGAAACCATTCATTGATGTAGCTGTTAGTTGTTGCCATACTGAGAAACCATACATTGATGTAGCGGTTAGGTGTTGCCATACTGAGAAACCATACATTGATGTAGAGGTTAGTTGTTGCCATACTGAGAAACTATTCATTGATTTAGCTGTTGTTGCATAATGAGAAACCATACATTGATGTAGCGGTTATTTTTTGCCATACTGAGAAACCATACATTGATGTAACGGTGATCTGTTGCCACTAAGAAACCATACATTGATGTGGTTAGTTATTCCATTCTGAAAACCATACATTGATGTAGTGGTTAGTTGCTGCCATACTGAGAAACCATACAATGATGTAGATGTTAGTTGTTGCCATACTGAGAAACCATACATTGATGTAGCTGTTAGTTGTTGCCATACTGAGAAACCATACATTGATGTAGCTGTTGATTGTCGCCATACTGAGAAACCATTCATTGATGTAGCTGTTAGTTGTTGCCATACTGAGAAACCATACATTGATGTAGCTGTTAGTTGTTGCCATACTGAGAAACCATACATTGATGTAGCTGTTAGTTGTTGCCATACTGAGAAACCATACATTGATGTAGCGGTTAGTTGTTGCCATACTGAGAAACCATACATTGATGTAGCTGTTAGTTGTCGCCATACTGAGAAACCATTCATTGATGTAGCTGTTAGTTGTTGCCATACTGAGAAACCATACATTGATGTAGCTGTTAGTTGTTGCCATACTGAGAAACCATTCATTGATGTAGCTGTTAGTTGTTTCCATACTGAGAAACCATACATTGATGTAGCGGTTAGGTGTTGCCATACTGAGAAACTATACACTGATGTACCTGTTAGTTGTTGCCATACTGAGAAACCATACATTGATGTAGCTGTTAGTTGTTGCTATACTGAGAAACCATACATTGATGTAGAGGTTAGTTGTTGCCATACTGAGAAACCATTCATTGATTTAGCTGTGGTTGCATATTGAGAAACCATACATTGATGTAGTGGTTAGTTGTTGCCATACTGAGAAACCATTCATTGACGTAGCTGTTAGTTGTTGCTATACTGAGAAACCATACATTGATGTACCTGTTAGTTGTTGCCATACTGAGAAACCATACATTGATGTAGCTGTTAGTTGTTACTATACTGAGAAACCATACATTAATGTAGTGGTTAGTTGTTGCCATACTGGGAAACTATACATTGACGTAGTGGTTAGTTGTTGCTATACTGAGAAACCATACATTGCTGTAGCGGTTAGTTGTTGCCATACTGAGAAACCATACATTGATGTAGCTGTTAGTTGTTGCCATACTGAGAAACCATACATTGATGTAGCGGTTAGTTGTTGCCATACTGAAAGCATACATTGATGTAGCTGTTAGTTGTTACTATACTGAGAAACCATACATTGATGTAGTGGTTAGTTGTTGCCATACTGAGAAACCATACAATGATGTAGATGTTAGTTGTTGCCATACTGAGAAACCATACATTGATGTAGCTGTTAGTTGTTGCCATACTGAGAAACCATACATTGATGTAGCTGTTGATTGTCGCCATACTGAGAAACCATTTATTGATGTAGCTGTTAGTTGTTGCCATACTGAGAAACCATACATTGATGTAGCTGTTAGTTGTTGCCATACTGAGAAACCATACATTGATGTAGCTGTTAGTTGTTGCCATACTGAGAAACCATACATTGATGTAGCTGTTAGTTGTTGCCATACTGAGAAACCATACATTGATGTAGCTGTTGTTATGCCATACTGAGAAACCATTCATTGATGTAGCTGTTAGTTGTTGCCATACTGAGAAACCATACATTGATGTAGCTGTTAGTTGTTGCCATACTGAGAAACTATTCATTGATGTAGCTGTTAGTTGTTTCCATACTGAGAAACCATACATTGATGTAGCGGTTAGGTGTTGCCATACTGAGAAACTATACACTGATGTACCTGTTAGTTGTTGCCATACTGAGAAACCATACATTGATGTAGCGGTTAGTTGTTGCTATACTGAGAAACCATACATTGATGTAGAGGTTAGTTGTTGCCATACTGAGAAACCATTCATTGATTTAGCTGTGGTTGCATATTGAGAAACCATACATTGATGTAGTGGTTAGTTGTTGCCATACTGAGAAACCATTCATTGACGTAGCTGTTAGTTGTTGCTATACTGAGAAACCATACATTGATGTACCTGTTAGTTGTTGCCATACTGAGAAACCATACATTGATGTAGCTGTTAGTTGTTACTATACTGAGAAACCATACATTGATGTAGTGGTTAGTTGTTGCCATACTGGGAAACTATACATTGACGTAGTGGTTAGTTGTTGCTATACTGAGAAACCATACATTGCTGTAGCTGTTAGTTGTTGCCATACTGAGAAACCATACATTGATGTAGCTGTTAGTTGTTGCCATACTGAGAAACCATACATTGATGTAGCGGTTAGTTGTTGCCATACTGAGAAACCATCATTGATGTAGCTATTAGTTGTCCCATACTGAGAAACCATTCATTGATGTAGTGGTTAGTTGTTGCCATACTGAGAAACCATTCATTGACGTAGCTGTTAGTTGTTGCTATACTGAGAAACCATACATTGATGTACATGTTAGTTGTTGCCATACTGAGAAACCATACATTGATGTAGCTGTTAGTTGTTACTATACTGAGAAACCATACATTGATGTAGTGGTTAGTTGTTGCCATACTGGGAAACTATACATTGACGTAGTGGTTAGTTGTTGCTATACTGAGAAACCATACATTGCTGTAGCGGTTAGTTGTTGCCATACTGAGAAACCATACATTGATGTAGCTGTTAGTTGTTGCCATAATGAGAAACCATACATTGATGTAGCTGTTAGTTGTTGCCATACTGAGAAACCATACATTGATGTAGCGGTTAGTTGTTGCCATACTGAGAAACCATACATTGATGTAGCTGTTAGTTGTTACTATACTGAGAAACCATACATTGATGTAGTGGTTAGTTGTTGCCATACTGGGAAACTATACATTGACGTAGTGGTTAGTTGTTGCTATACTGAGAAACCATACATTGATGTAGCTGTTAGTTGTTGCCATACTGAGAAACCATACATTGATGTAGCTGTTAGTTGTTGCCATAATGAGAAACCATACATTGATGTAGCTATTAGTTGTTGCCATACTAAGAAACTACACATTGATGTAGCTGTTAGTTGTTGCCATAATGAGAAACTATACATTGATATAACTGTTAGTTGTTGCCATACTGAGAAACCATTCATTGATGTAGCTGTTAGTTGTTGCCATACTGAGAAACCATACATTGATGTAGCGGTTAGTTGTTGCCATACTAAGAAACCATACATTGATGTAGCGGTTAGTTGTTGCCATACTGAGAAACCATACATTGATGTAGCTGTTATTGTTAGCGACTGATGAGCCGTAAAGTGCAGATAATATTTGGAGTTATTGTAATAATTCATTGTGCTGTTTTGACTTTGGAACATAATAGACTGATGGTCATGAAAATAGACTTTCAGCTTAATTTTGTTTTGTTTTGCCGTAGCAACCTTCTTTGTCTCTTGTATTCTCTTCCCGTTTTGTTTCTGTTTGACAATGTAGTTGTTAGTACTTCCTTCTTTTCTCATTTCACACAATGGGGTTTTTCTGTTTGGTTTTGGGTGATATTCCTGGAGGTCGGGGTTTTCTCTCATTTCATCCCCTAGCTTCAGTTGGTTTGCCTCCATTAGGCGGGAAAGGCGGGGGGGTACCCAAGGCTGAAAAATTATCTGCTGTAGATTTTTTCTAATCGTCTGTGGACACAAAACAAGTGAATCTATTTAAAATTCAGTTATGAGACGTCCCCAGACATGTCCCTATTTCCCCAAACTCCACCTCAAATAATCAAGCAGTGTCCACGGAACACGGTTTGATATTTATTAATCAATCTTTTTCATATTTGGGGCCCAATTATCAGGCTGTAAATATTGACATCCATCTTCAACATTTTAGTCTGTCTGAAAGAGGAGGCCCACATGTATACCTGACAGACGGGAGCATGGTGTCGATTGCTGTTTCCCAGATTTGAGTGCATTGTGTCCTGGGAGCTCCACCATGGCAGGATCATCTTTTTGCAATACTTTAAAAAAAAAAGCTAAGATGAGAACTCAAAATTGTGCTTTTGCTTTCCACTATGACAGACACCAACCTAATGTCATCAGTCAGCTGCGGCTAAAGGTACATTGTTCACTAATTAAAACAAGAACTTCTTTCCAGCAGCCACCATGGTGGACACCTGAAGTTGCACAGGCATGGGCGAAAAGGATGCCGACCAAAGCGTGGGGAAAAGCCAGAAAATCACAAAATCTCTCCGAGGAACGTGGAAGAGCCCTAACAGAAAGAAAGAACAGTCTGGCTATACATTTCAAGCAGATTGCAAGAGAAGCCAAGCACACTATATGGGAGAGATTCTGCTTGAAATTGGAAACGAGCAATCACTCGCAAAATTCTGGAGATTGCACCGCAACATGAATGGTGGTGAGAGACCTTTTTCAATGCCTAATCTGAATCTGACAGTGGAGTAATTTTGAGGACAGATGAAGAGAGGGGTGAGGCGTTCCTGCATAACTTTATTCTCCAGACAGAAAAGAAAGACAGAGGAACGTAAAGGATGCAGCAGATCGTATACCATTCGCATGAGATGCAGACTGTCATGGACGACAATATAGAATACATTTCTGTCTATAATATCAAATGAATACTAAAGACATGCTCGGATACAGCGCCTGGTCCTGATGGTGTTCGCACAGTCACATAAAATGTCTGGAGGACAAAGATCTTGCTGAATTATGCAAGCTTTTCAATAAAAGTACCCATACTGGCACTATTCCTGATGATTGGCTGCACAGCTATCTGAGACCCTTGCCTAAGCCTAGAAAAGATCTCACAGGCACAAATGGATATAGAATTATTACCTTGCAAAACACTGTCGGCAAACTGCTTGAAAAATTCATAGCCCATAGAGTTTCAAATATAAGGGAGACAAATGGTCTTTTCCCCTCCACTCTCGGCGGCTATCGCCCAGGAAAGGACACCTAGTGCAATGCAGCGGTCTTTGCATATGATGCGATGAGGGGTTTCAGATGGGGATGGAAGGGCAGCACGCCATTGATTTGCAGGACGTATATAACAATGTCTCTTACACCTTACTTATGCAGTTATTGATGGATATGCAGGTGGAACCACGCTTGGTCAAGTGGATTGCTGCTGCACTTTTTGAGCGCACGTTATCAGTGCGCTGTGTTAATGGGCATCACAACCTCAACAGGTCCTAATGAACCTTCCCCAGGGATCACCACTCTCGCCAGTCCTTTTCAATGTATACACCGTCGGGTAACCAGCACACAAAGGGTCAGAGTTGGCAGAACAATGTTGTACACCAATGATATTCTGGTGTATCGCATGGGCAAGGACAGAAATGAGATCGCATCTGCATTACAGTGTGAGCTGAATAGGATTGGTGACTGGTCAACGAATTCGCTGAATGTGAACCCAGCAAATGCCTCTCTGACATGGTTCTCTCTTAACACTCACATAGTAAAGACACCGACCCCGGTTGTCAGCATGTGTAACAAAGACAGTGACAGAAGCGAAACACTAAAGTATCTTGGAATAACAGTTGACAGAAGCCTGTCATTTAAGAGCCATGTTGAGAACGTTATCATAAAGGCAAGAAAAGGGCTAACCGCTCTCAAAGTTATGGGGGATGGATATTGAGCAACGCCTTCTACTCTTTCTTTATCAGGGACTAGTGCTGAGCGTGGTGGACTATGGTCTTGGTCTTCTAACAGTAAGCAGAACATCGCTGGATAAGTTAGAAAGGATCCAAAATGAAGCGATGAGGCTTATACTGGTTGCACACGTGACACTTCTTGTGAGGCAATGTGCTATGTCCTTGGATTGCCAACGATAGCCACGAGACACAAAGTCGCACAGGTAAAAGCGTATCTGAGAGTTTCTCGGACACAATCATCCTCTGCGCAAAACCATAAATGAGAACAAGGGAAGGCGATTGAAGAGAGGTCGATCCTGGATGGCCGAGGCAGAGGATGTTATTAAACAGGTCTGTACTCTAGATGAGCTGAGGCACGGTGACGAATGGATGCCTATATCAGAGGATATGACTGCTTATGCCAGGGTTATCAGCACACTTGGACGCCGCTAGAGAATGGGCCTCGGCCGCCAATGCAGAAATTCTTGCACTCGTGGATCAGCACTCCCACCCAGGTGATATCATTATCTACACGATGTTCTGTCAAGCGTGGCACCAGATCATCGCGGGCTTACTCAGCACAACGAAACGGTCGCACACTTCATGAGGACTGCGGGCTTTTGAGACAACGACATCGAGCATGACTATGGAGATCACCGCTGCCTCCAGGGCTCTGTCATGGGTGGCTGAGCAACAGGTTACCCATACGATCATCATATCAGACTCGATGAATATGCTTCAACTGATTGAATCTAGAAGTATGCATGTGGAATGGGTGGACATCATTCGGGGATCACATCTCAAGAAAATGACTTGGCTGTACACGCCTGGACATGCTGGAGTGCGAGGTAACGAGCGTGCTGACTCTCTTGTAAACAGTGCCCCGACTCAAGTGGGCAGTAGCATGGACAGAGCCGATATCATCAATGCGTACGCTCAATTGTGTGACATGGGCAGGTCTCAGACACTGGAACGAGTTTGAGAATTAGGCGTTAAGTTTAGACATGCCAGACAGTATCGTCTTCTGGTAGAGAGAGAAGATATAGTAATCAACTTCTCATGGGTACTGTGAGCAAATGGACTTTGGGATGGCTGCTGCAACGGAGGACAGAGCACGAATGGGAATGCTCAATGTGCCATGACGTCGATCGCATAACATAACATAACAACTCTCAATCTGGTCAGCGAGTAGGATTCACAACCCTGGAACCTCTCTGTTCGGAAAGACTCTCTCATTGGTCTAAGAATATAATTTGTTTCCATTGCAGCTCCCTCTGATATCCTAGCCATATCTTCTTCTTCTTCCAACATTTTCAGACATCGATTTGTATACTTTTCAAGTAGTTAGTGGTCAACTCGAGTCCATGTACATCTCCGTATAGCTTGTCTTGGACTGACATCGATTTGTATACTTTTCAAGTAGTTAGTGGTCAACCGGAGTCCATGTACATCTCCGTATAGCTTGTCTTGGACTGACATCGATTGTATACTTTTCAAGTAGTTAGTGGTCAACCGAGTCCATGTACATCTCCGTATAGCTTGTCTTGGACTGATATGGGATTGGCCATGTGTTTTCTCTCTGTTCTGTGAATGTTGGACATTCTTGCAGTATGTGTGTCTCTGTCAGCTTGCTGGTGCCACATGTACATATGTCAGATGGGCCTATTTTATACTTATTAAACAGATGGTACCTCAGCCTATTGTGTCCTGTTCGTAGACGAAAATGACAACCTGTTCCTCTCTACTTAGTTGGTGGTATGCATCGTCCTTTTCATGCCCTGGGTGATCTCTCAGCCATTTGTTTTTGTAGGCCATTTTTATATGTACTTTTGCTTCCTCATATGTCATACTGGTGTCTGTGGTAGCCTGCTTCCTGCTATTGCCAATATGTCCGCAGTCTCATTGCCAGGTATTCTGCAGTGAGATGGTATCTAATGTATTACCACTCTAGAGAAGATGTTGCATACTTGAAGTAGTGATGCTTGCAGTTCCTTCAAGTTGTTATCGTCTTGATTTTTTAGAGCAGTAATTACTGACAGGGCATCAGTAAGAAATACCAGGTTTTCATTTACATGTTCCTCTGACACTATGGCTTCTGCCGCTTTAGGCCTTGCCTCTGCTCTGTAACTGCTGGAGAACCATCCTGTCGCTAATTTTAGCTTCCTGTGTTTCATGTCACTGAGCACTATGAGGGCTCCTCCTCCTCCATTTTCAGTTGCATTTGCTGTAGACCCATCTGTGTATACATGAGTCACCTGGTGTTAGGAAGTGTTCCTTTAGGTACTCGGTGGCCAGGAGTTTTCTTTCTTCACTTGTGTGTTGGTTTTTGCCTGCTATCTCTGTGATGTTCTCATTCAGCTCTGGGAATTTTGTATCTTTCCATATCTGTCTTGTGTTGATATATTTTAGTGGTTTGGGAGTAACTTCAGCACATGATGGTTGTTTGCTCATCATCATCTTGGTTGTCGCTGCAAAGTTGGTTCGTTTTAGTCTGATCCTTCCTAGCCAATTCATTCTGTGGTACATTGGGTGATCTTCTAGTCTCTTGAACTTTTCTGCTTGTTTTTGTGTTCTGCTGTCTCTTATATCCTCCATTGGTTGTAGGCGGTGGTCTTCCATTTCCTGTATTGGGGTAGATCTCATTCCCTGTAATAATTCTCATAGCTTGCTCTGAACACGGTTGATTTTGTTGAAGTTTGATTGGGCTACAGTTGCCCATGCAGAGATTCCATAGTCCAGTGTCGGGCAAACATATCCCATATAAAGCTTCTTTAAAACACTGTTATCTGCCCCCTAAGTTGTGCCAGCTAATTTTTTCATGATTGCCGTCCTGGATTTTGCTCGGGTTTTGTTTTTTTCAA
The DNA here is from genome assembly GCA_020796225.1 of Arion vulgaris. NCBI lineage: Eukaryota > Metazoa > Mollusca > Gastropoda > Stylommatophora > Arionidae > Arion > Arion vulgaris. Next base: position 16,124 of record JADZMA010000686.1, on the reverse strand, counting down.
CCTGAGCCTTCCATGTCATGTGCTGGTCGAAGGTGATTCCAAGGTATGTGGGTTTTTTTCTCTGGGAGCAATATATGGTTATTTAGTAGGAGCTTGGACTTTGGGGCTTCTGATAGGGAGAAAATCGTATATGTCGCTTTCTTTTCATTTTCTTGATCAGCCATGTATTTGACCATTGGTCTAGGGATGTGAGGGCCTGTTGTATTCTGCTTGTTGCAGCGGTAATGCGCTCTCTGATGTTCACAGGGCCAGGTCATCCGATACAGGGCGGTGGATCCTTCTGGGTATGTTCTCTGTTATGTCATTGATGTATATGAGGAACAGTGTTGGCGACAGTACTCCACCTGAGGAACTCCTTGTTCTAGTGTTGTTTTCCTGCTGGTGAACTCTTGCACTTGCACTTTAGCAGTTCTTTTTCTAGATACTGTGATATCCATTTGTACATTGTCCTGCTACTTGGTTTCTGCTAACTTCACTTTTAGGCCAGCCTTCCACACTTTATCCAAAGCCTTCTCCAGATCTACCCATACTGCTAGCGTTTGTTTTTCCTCTTGAAAAGCATCCTCTATCTCCTGGGCAATATATGTCACTTGATCTTCTGTAGATCTGTGTTTTCGAAGCCTGCTTGTTGGGGGAGTAGTAAGCCCTTTTCTTCCAGATGCCACATTAGTTTGGTGTTGATCATGCGTTCTAGCAATTTTCCTACGCAGCTCAGTAGGCTAATTGGTCTATAACTGCTAGGGTCTGTGGATCCTTCCCGTCTTTTATCGGTATCAGTATAGCTTCCTTCCATTCTTTGGGTATAACGCCACTTTTCCAGCTACAGTTAAAAATTTATAGTAGCTTCTTTTTCGCTTGTCGTCCCATTTCTATTATCATTTTGTTAGTTATCCCATCATTGCCTGGTGATTTTCTTTTCTTTAGAGAGCATAATGCTTTTTTAAATTCATGCATTGTGAATTTAGTTGTCATGTGCTTCCTCCGGGGACCTTGAATGAGGTCATGGGCCATTAGTTCTTCTTTTATGTTTTCCTCCCTTTCTTCAGGAACATCTATATGATTTACTGTGAAAGTGCTCACTAAGGATATTGGCAGCTTGTTTCTCGCTTAGCTGTTCATCATTCTGTTTGATGGTGATTGTGTGCTTGTATTTATTTTCTTGGTTTAGTGCCCTGGCTAGTTTCACAACTTATTTCCATCTGTCTAGTTAAGGCTTTGTGTTTTTTCTATCCAGCTGTTTCTAGCATTTTCATTTAGTGTTCGTTTGTATCTTGCAGAGGTGGCTTTAAGTTTAATGTTTGCTTCTGTTGTTCTTTCTATTTCTGCAATGTCTCTTGCTTTTGTTAGTTCTACTTCTAGTTGTTCTAATTCGTCCGTCCAGAATGGGCTGTAGTTTGGTCTCGCACCTCAAGGGATGAACTCAGTGGCTGCATTTTGGAGGGCTTTGCTAAAGCCTGCAACCTCCAGCTTAGCATACTCTGCGTATGTTTAGGGTTCGTAGTATAGGTCTGTCAGGAGTGCAAATTTCCCCAGTCTGCTCGTTTGTAGTTCCATCTTGTAGCAGCTTTGTTGCTGTGGGAGTATGCAACATTTACGGCCAGCTTTACCGGTCTGTGGTCACTTCCTGCTAGTTGGTCTAGCACCATACTATCAATTTTGTGGTGGATGTCACCTGTACTAAAGGCCAGGTCTGGTGTAGAGGTGGTTTTCCAGGTTCTGGAGTAGTAGCTAGCTAGCAATATCTAATATTAACACAACAAAGAGACACTATCAGTACCACAGATTCTTTGTCTTTTGTGATCATTTTCCAATGCTCATTTCAAATAATGGTGATCCACAGATTACCAACAGGCAATACGCCCCAAAGAGCAATGTTACTCCGATACAGTGGATACAAAACTAAAGGCAGGCCGCGCTAAAACATGGACCTGAGAGATAATAGAGGTGATGAAAAACACTGTTTATGCAGCGCACACAAAAGCTTGTTCTTGAAATCTCTTCTTATCCTGACACTGTGAGGCAGAACAGGATTTAGAAAAGAAAGAACGAAATGATCCACAATGGCAGCCCCATTCCATATCTTTTCTTCTCCGTCTTCTTCTTCATTTGCACTACATCAACCGCTTGTTAGATGATTGCCTTCTAGAAGTCGCTGGGATCACAAAGTGCACTACATCAACCGCCTAACTCATTATGCTCTAGAAGCGCGCTAAGATCGCCAAAGCATTTCTTTACTCATGGTGGTGAGCTTCAAGGTTTGTTTCATAGTGAACAAGTTATATCTTCTTCTTTGCTCATTCTTTATGACCAATTTTAATCACTTTTGTGATATGTTTGATCTTTGCCAAGAACATGTATACGCTTGCACATTGGTTTGGTAGGCCCCTAAACGCATAGACTTCTACACGTTAGGACATGTGCATCCGATTTCAGCCAAACCTCCTTAGTCGACTTTGACTGCGTGGCAGGTAACAGTGGTTCTATTCTTTACACCTCAAATTTGGGCCCCGGTAAACAAGTTATACATTTACAGTCTCCATTTCAGTAAAGATTTTAATTTACAGACCGACAATCACTAATTCAACATAGACAAATCCTTGTCAATTACTACGATTTCAAGAGCTGGAATTGAAGATTGAAGTGACCAGAAAAGAATATCAGGTATATGAGTAGACTCATCATTCAAAATCGAATTGGTACAGTCAGTCGCTGACGCTGTTGGAGATATTGCGAGAGATCGGGCACCTATGGACATGTCCGAAGTGCAATGGAGATATTCCAAACTGAAACTTAATTTTAGCTCATGATCTTTGCAACAAAAACAATTGACTTGGTCAAGCGACTCAACATAACAAAACATATTTCAGTTAGGATGAACAATTGACTTGGTCACAGCAATCCCCAACATAACAAAACATATTTCGTTAGGATGAACAAATAAGAAACATTCTTATCGACAACAATAATGACATGTTTATATGTGTATGTTTCTCAGATCATTTTATACTGGAGGAAATGCACCAATGCAAGTGGATGGTGAGCTTGGAACCAGCAACCGCCACCATCACAATCACACACAGAGGTCAGGCGGCCATGATGTCATTACGGGAATCTTGACTGGTTGTATTGAACCAGTTTTTATCACTGACACTAAACCATTTGTATTTTAAAACACTGCCTGAAGTGCCAGGAATGCTCACAGTTGCATATATATATTGTGTCCAGTTGATGTAATATATTCATGTATGATGACAGTTGACATTGAAAGTAGTAACAGGTTGTGTATGGTAGCCATGATCACTTGCTGTTGTCATTTGTAGCACACACATACACAGAAGTGATTATTAAATTACTCAATGGTTCTTGTTATTTGTAGCACACACACACACATATAAAAAAAAAATTCCTGTAGCCTTTTCAGACCTTAGGGTATGAAGTCACTTCACTTCCCATTTCTAGGCCCTAGTGTGTAGAACCAATCCCTTTCCTCACATGTGGAACATCATATGGGATTGAACACACTCTCTTTGTGTCCAAGTTGATAAGTTTAACACTTATGCATTACACTAATCCATCCCACACATACACTTCTTTCTTTCTTCTTTTGTCAACACACTGCTACCAGGTAGCTGCCCAGTGTTGTGAATTTCTGTTTTTGTGTTGTGCTGTTCTGGTGGTTTGGGTGATAGTTATTTTTGCTCTTTGAAAGGATTCTGCTATGCCATCTAACCATCTTTTTGTGGTCTTCCTCTCGCCTTCTTTCCCGATGTTCTGTTGTAGAGGACTCTGTATACTGTGAAGTTTGGATGCATTCTTAGTAAGTGACCAAACCACTTCATTTGTTGTTTCTCAATGTAATTCAAGCAAGGTTCTGTGCCAACTTTCTTTTTTATGTTGGTGACTCTGTCTTTGCTGGTAGTGTTGGTTACTTTTGCAGGCATCACACATAAAACACACATACATACATACACACACACATATATATATATATGGCCCTTTTCATCTTTACAGACGGTCAATTGGCAAGTGTTTTACTGTGACAACTTCGAGTTTCGCTTTCTCTCGCTGTCAGCTGCACATAAGTCTTTTTCTCAAAAGACTCTGCGCCCTTCTGCAATTTGGCTTTCCACACAACTCTGTCATCAGCTAGTCCCTCCCATGGCTGGGACCTATAGAAAAGTTTTTCATTGAGGTTTTGCAGACATCTTTATATCTGAGCAGTGGTCTGCCCTGGTGCCTCTTCCTCCGAAAGTTCACAGAACGTTTGTTTTGGCATGCGGCAAGTTTCCATTCTTCTCACATGTCCCAACCATCTTAGTCGCCTACTGCTGAGCATGCCCATGATGGAAGGCAGGTTTTTTGCACGTTGCAGTACTTCAGAGTTGGTTATCTTGTCGATTTACCTGATGTTCATAATCTTGGAAACATCAAGGTGAAAGATGTTAAGTCTCCTCTCGTGTCTTGAGTAGGCTGTCCATGTTTCTGAGACATAGTAAAGAACTAATTACACAGGCTCGATATATTTGAGTCTTCGTCTGCAAAGTCAATTTTTTTTCCCACACTCGCTGATAGTATGCCGAATGTAGTAGCTGACTCCTATGCGCGCTGATTTCTTCCTCAAGAGAAAGGCTGGCAGTGACCATGGACCCAAGATAGCAGAATTTTTGAACTGGTGTTAGATGGTCCATTTAAAGTGATATTTGATGTGTTACCCCCCTGACATAATACAACTGTTTTGGAGACACTTATTGTCAGAGAAAAGAGGTCGCATGCCATTGACAAATTATTAATTAAACATTGCAGTGTAGTCTCACTGTGGGCACTAAGGCAGCACTCAGCTTAAAAGGAGGTCCTTGAGAAGTATTTCCTGTTCTATCTTGGCTCTTAAGCGCGGTTAAACAGTGAACCATCAGATCTAGTGCGATGAAAACATCACCATCAGCGCCCTAAGGCGGGTTCAAAAGGACTGCTAAGAAGATGCCAAAGAGAGTGGGGGCAAGGACACAGCCCTGCTCGACTCCACTCTTAACCTCAAAACTATCAGACGTGCTGCCATCAACTGTATGCTGGCTTTCATGCCCTCATGGAAGGAGACAATCAATTGGAGCAACTTTGGGGACAGCCAATATGCTTCAATATTTTATAAAGACTTGGCCTGCTGACTGTGTCAAATGCCTTAGTCAGATCCACTAGCAATACATAGGCTTGCTCTGCCTCTGCACTTCTTGTAGTTGTCGAAGGGTAAATATCATGTCAGTTGTTGACCGTCCAGCTCTGAATCCACATTGTGACTTGAAAGAACACGCTCCACCAGTATCTGCAGTCGCTTAGAAAGGACTAGTGCAAAAGCTTTGCCTGTTACGCTAGAAGGAGACGCCTGAAGTTGTTACAATCCCCCTTATCCCCTTTGTTTTTATAGAGTGTCACTATCTTTGCATCCTCATGTCCTGAGGAAATTTTCCCCTCTCTCCAGCGCTGAATAAGGAGATTGTAGAGATGGGGCAGGAGGACATCCCTATTGTATTTGAAGATTTCTGCAGGAATGTCTATTCCTGATGCCTTGCCATTTGAAAGTTTGTTGATTAGCTCGAAAGTTCCAGCTCTGTGGGTTCGGCATCCAGCCGGTTTGGTCATGATGTTTCAGTATGATCTGATCGAGGGCTTGGTGTGCTGGTTTCTCCACAGAGTAAAGATTGGAATAATGTTCCACCCATCTTTCGAGCTGTTTGGTCATATCTGTTATTGGCTCACCTGTTTTCGATCTTAGTGGTGCAATTTTTGTTATGTTTGGTCCCAGAGCTACTCTGATATTTTCGGACATTGCCTTGGTGTTGCCCATATCTGCAGCATTTTGTATCGCAGAACATAGTTTGCTGACCAGTATTCATTTGCACACCTCCTTTACTCTCTGCAATACTGATTTTGTGTGCCAAGATGGTCCTTTGAACTTTACAGGGGTTTTTTTTTGTAATTTATTAGAGCTCTTTTCTTTTCAAGTAGAGGGCTTAGGGTTGTTTCATTTTGTTCTACCCAGTCTTTGTTGGAGAATTTCTTGGTGCCATAGGAGTCAATGGCACAGTCATATATGTTAGATTTAGAATGTTCCACTTTTCGTCTACGCTACATTCTCCCATTTCATTCTCACACAGAGCAGTAAACGCCTTTCTGAAAGTCTCCTATTTTCTGTCATCCCATTTTGGTGACGCTGACTTTGGGTTTGGGTGGTCTTCTTGTTGAATGGGTTTTCCTTAGAAGTATTTTGACTTTGTGATAACTAGTGCATGATCTGTATCACAGTCCGCTGTGAAAGTATGTGTGATTTTCACTGTGTTGAGGTGTTGTCTCAAGCAGTACAAATCAAGCTGATGCCAGTGACCTGATCTTAGGTGGCACCATGACACCCTGTGTCTGTGTTTGACAGAAAAATGTATTTTCCACACACATGTTGTTTTGGGAGCAGAATTCAACAGTCTTGACCATTATCATGATATTTCTAATGCCATGATGACCCAGGCATACTGGCCATGACTGGTGATCAGATCCTATGCGGGCATTTAAGTCACCCAATATAAACAGTTGCTCATCTACTGGAAATGAATTAACGACATTCTGTAATGAGTCATAAAACTTGTCTTTATCTTCTGCAGACGCTGCTAGGGTTGGTGCGTGACACATATGATGTTTAGGAGTCCACCTTTACATAAACCACTAACTGTTTTCTTTTGTATTTTGCTTCTTACCAATTTTAATCACTCCTTGTGATATGTTTGATCTTTGCCAAGAAGGTGTATACGTTGCACATTGGGTTAAGTAGGCCCCTAAACGCATAGACTTCTACACGTTTAGGGCACATGTATCCGATTTCAGCCAAACCTCCTTAGTCGACTCTTACGACATGCGTGGAGGTAACAGTGGTTCTAGGTTCTATACTTACACCCTAAATTTGGGCCCCGTAACCACTGGTGTCACTAAATGTTATGTTTCATGTTTTAAATACACACTGCGTGCAAGAACACACAGGCGTATATACACACACATACCAAGCAGCATGGAGGAACATTGACATATACACAATATTATGCTTCAAATACTTAATTAGTTTGTTCACATTAAACATTATAGTAGTTTGCTCACAGTAAACATTATAGTTTTGTTACATTAAACATTATAGTAGTTTGCTCACATTAAACATTATAGTAGTTTGTTCAAATTAAACATTATAGTAGTTTGTTCACATCAAACCGCGACACTGGGCAACAACTGCAGCAGTGTGACGACAAAAGAAGAAGTTCACATTAAACATAGTAATTTGTTCACATTAAACGTTATAGTAGTTTGTTCAAATTAAACATTATAGTGGTTTGTTCAAATTAAACATTATAGTAATTTGTTCACATTAAACATTATAGTGGTTTAGGCAGAACAACAAAGAGAGCATAGTTTCTGGAAAGGCAGGCAGGAGATCTACTAAGATGATAGTATCAATAGACATTAAAACGCCAAGCATGAAAGAGCATTAAAATTGATGGTACTTCTTCAAACGCACCATATCACCACTTGTTTAACCACTCTTTGTGATTTGTATGTGATCTGAACCTAAGTGCAATTGTGCTTTGTGCCAGTTATGCGCCTACAAGTAGGTCAGCACATCCGATTTCCAATAGGCTTTTTATTTACTAGTGTAGCTTCCTAGGCCTCAACCTCATTCGCTCTTACGACGTGCTTTGTAGGTCACATCATTACTATTCTTTGCTCCCTTTAGAACCCCGACAACAGAGATCTGTTGCAAATTCTGAGAATATTGTTCAGAATTAGAGTTGATGAAATTATAAACTACAAGTTCGGGTTAGCAACACTATCTAGAGGCAGAAAGTTGTTGAGATGAGTTATTCTCCATGCTAGCTTACACTGAACCACACAGAGTTGTATGTCTATGTTCCTTGCTAGTTCACAGAGTTGTATGTCTATATTCTTGCTAGTTCACATAAGCCACACCGAAGTAGGTCTATGTTCCTTGCTAGCTCACAGAGTTGTAGTGTCTATATTCCTTGCTAGTTCACACAGAGTTGTATATCTATGTTCCTTGCTAATTCACACAGAGTTGTATGTCTATGTTCCTTGCTAGTTCACACTGAACCACACAGAGTTGTATGTCTATGTTCCTTGCTAGTTCACACTGAACCAAACGATGAGATTACTGGAACTTTGAATCTATTCATTTTTCTTGATCTATGATACAAACCAATATATTTTTGTTTTGGGACCAGCAACATTTTTCACAAATATATTTACTCATTGTGCAGTAATAGTTGTATAAATTATTTATTGTATAAATTATTTATTGTTCAAATTATTTATTGTATCAACGATTATCAAATAGCTTGTCCTGAGCAGAACTTTGCCACTCCTAACTGTCCTTCGAATTTTCTCTTCTCATAAGCCACCCACCTCATGGCGCCATGCTCAAACCATCAGTTACATCCTGAATCCATCTTCTGTGGTCTTCCTCTTCCCGGATGCATCCGTCTGTAGTGGTCTTCTCCAACCCTTTGTGTCTATCAACGGTTGGCAATCAAATCTATTCTATATATTTTTATCATCATTTTCTTCGCTAATATTATTATACTTATAAATCACATAAAAATATGTCTCTATATTATATATATTGATGGGACAAGATAGAAACGGTTTTCTTACCATGAGGTACATTGGGGAGGGGGATACTGGTGTTAGGCTCGTTACTGTTAGGGTTATCTAGACATTTTCTTAGAAAGTAGTCTGCCATTGCTTCCCTTCCTGTGGTCATGTACTGACCATGACTGTAGCCATTGTCTCTATAACAGAACCTCTTCCTACCATCATAAGTTTTAGACCATAACCATTAACACTCTGTTGGCTGCTCTGCACTCATCCATTTGCCGGGAGGGGGATGTGGGAGGTACTAAGCGGGTACTCTACCTTGCTCAAGGTTGTGCCGTAGACTAGGGCTAGCTAGGGAGGGAGGCTCTTACATCTCCTTTGAAAGAGGTTTACCTTTACCCCGCATATATTTTTCTTTTATCAGCAGCACATAATGGGTGATGTGATCTACATAATGGGTGATGTGATCTACATAATGGGTGATGTGATCTACATAATGGGTGATGTGATCTACATAATGGGTGATGTGATCTACATAATGGGTGATGTGATCTACATGATGGGTGATGTGATCTACATAATGGGTGATGTGATCAGTGATGTGATGTGACCAACATGATGGTGATGTGATCAACATGATGGGTGATATGGTCTACATGATGGATGCTTTGGTTTACAATGGGTGATATGGTCTACATGATGGATGCTTTGGTTTACAATGGGTGATGTGGTTTACAATGGGTGATGTGGTCTACATGATGAGTGATGTGATCTACATGATGGGGGATGTGACCAACATTACATCAGTCACCTTTAGTTCCTAGTTTTTCCTCTGGTTCCCAATTGAGGCTAGATCAACTTGAGAGCCATTGTGTTCTGAAAATAAGACAGAAATAGATCTCTGAACGATCACCAGAAATGGTATAACTAGAGTTTGAACCGTATGGAAGTATTATAAAGAGCAGTGGGTTTGCCGATAGCAAAGTTGGTTACACTCTAAACTAGTGGCCATGGAAATTCCATGATGCGAGGTCAGCTTGGCCACAAATTCTTGGTGTGTGGTCTATTATAGGAAACTGATCCTTTACTTGGTGGCGGTCCTACTACAGGAGACCCTGATCCTTTACTTGGGAATATAAATTACAAGTACTCTCTGAATTTGGGAATAAGGCTTGTCTGAACGACGATGGACATTGGTGATATAGCCAGCTAGACATAGACAGTGTATAGGATATACAGCCAGCAAGACATAGACAGTGTATAGGAGATACAGCCAGCAAGACATAGACAGTGTATAGGAGATACAGCCAGCAAACTAAACTTAGTAGTTGTCACCATGATAGCCTTGAATTTCTATATCAACATTTATAACATAATTTCTGCAGGTACTTTGAGATTATTATTTTCATTTGACCGCCACCAAACGTCGTAGTTCTGGTGTCTAATATTATAATTACTACTTATTTTTGCATAAAGACTTGCTTTTCTTATCATAGGTTTTCTCGACATTCAGGCAAACCTTGCTCTGACTTTGACGGTTGATACTTTGATAATATCCTAAACCTTGTGTAGTTATTCTATGTACATTCCTGCTCTTTCATTCTTTATACACTACTTGAATCTCCCAATTAAATGACTGTTTCTTCTCAACACTGTAACAATGTCACTTTGATTTTGTGTGTGATTTAAATATGATAATTTATTGTGATAATTTGGTCTCAGAATGTGATAGTTTGTGATAATTTTTTTAAAATAATTATCCCTGCTACATTTTGTGTGCTAATATTTGACTGTTATTTCAATATCTGAACAAGATATTTCAAGATATAATGTGATATGTGTTTTATCATTGTGTGATATGTGTTTTATCATTGTGTGATTGTGTTTTATCATTGTGTGATTGTGTTTTATCATTGTGTGATATGTGTTTTATCATTGTGTGATATGTGTTTTATCATTGTGTGATTGTGTTTTATCATTGTGTGATATGTGTTTTATCATTGTGTGATATGTGTTTTATCATTGTGTGATTGTGTTTTATCATTGTGTGATTGTGTTTTATCATTGTGTGATATGTGTTTTATCATTGTGTGATTGTGTTTTATCATTGTGTGATATGTGTTTTATCATTGTGTGATATGTTGTGTTTTATCATTGTGTGATATGTGTTTTATCATTGTGTGATTGTGTTTTATCATTGTGTGATATGTTGTGTTTTATCATTGTGTGATATGTGTTTTATCACTGTGATTGTGTTTTATCATTGTGGGATTGCGTTTTATCATTGTGGGATTGAGTTGTTGGTTTAGTCTAGTCTAGTTGTATATTTCAGCATAACACAAGGAAGGAGGTTGTAGGTCACACACAGAGATGTAAACAGAGTAGAAGTAAGTCAAGTAGGCATAGGATAATTTGATGTAAGCTGAGGAGGTATAGGCTAACCAGATATAGGCCAAGGAGACAGGCTAGCATGATGTAGGTCAATGAGACTGATACTAGTCAGATATAGACCAAGAAGTCATAGGCTATATGTAGGTCAGGGAGACATAGTCTAACCAGATGTAGGTCAATGAGACATAGGCTACTTAGAAATAGGTCAGAAGACATAGGCAAAACCAGATAAAGGTCAAGGAGGCTATGACTAATCAAATATAGAGCAAGGATGCATGGAATAATGAGATATAGGTCAAGGAGACTCAAAATAACCAGATGTAGGTCAAGGAAACATAGAATGGCCATATTTAAGTCTAGGAGATGTAAAACAACCAGATGTAGGTCGAGGAGACAGAATAAACATATGTAGGTCAAGGAGGCATAGAATAACCTGATGTAGGCCAAAGAGATATAGACTAACTAGATATAGATCAATGAGACATAACCTAACCAAATGTAGGTCAAGGAGACATAGACTAACTAGATATAGATCAATGAGACATAACCTAACCAAATGTAGGTCAAGAAGGCATAGACTAACTAGATATAGATCAATGAGACATAACCTAACCAAATGTAGGTCAAGGAGACATAGACTAACTAGATATAGATCAATGAGACATAACCTAACCAAATGTAGGTCAAGAAGGCATAGACTAACTAGATATAGATCAATGAGACATAACCTAACCAAATGTAGGTCAAGGAGACATAGACTAACTAGATATAGATCAATGAGACATAACCTAACCAAATGTAGGTCAAGAAGACATAGACTAACTAGATATAGATCAATGAGACATAACCTAACCAAATGTAGGTCAAGGAGACATAGACTAACCAGATACACTCCTGTACCATTAGACAATATGGTATGAATTTAGCCTTCTTTTACAGTAAATGCAAAAAAAACTGACCACTAATTAAATGGAACAAAACTGACCACTAATTAAACATTTATTTTTGTTCGCTCCACTATGAATTCAAGCACAGCCATATAAAGAGCTCTTATTGATTTTGCATGAAGACTTGCTTTCTTTATCACCATGTCCTCACTATTCAGGTGAGCTTTACCCAACTAATCGGTAAAGTCAGTGTCATGCTAGTCTGAATGACAAGGGCAACTGGTGATAAAGAAAATATACCTTCATGCAAAAGTTTGTGGGAACTCTATATTAATTGCCACTGGCTATGCCTGAATACATAGTAGACCTGAAGAAAAACAACTGAGATGTCCCAACCATTATATTTCTGTATGTCCACATATTTGTCAGCAGAAGTAATTTTTGATCATTTCTCAATGCTTCTCATTCAAGTATTATAATGAAATGGGAATATGTTCTCAGTTTGCAGCATTTTACACTTATTTTTTACTGTTGTCATTCATCATTTTCTTGCTCTTGAAGATTTTTTGGGATGTTATGCTTCTAATTATATTTGATATTGTTTTATTGTGATCAAAGTCAGTCAAGAAATTATTGTTTGTTGGTTTGAATTTGTTATTATTGACCAAGTTTACATTTGTTATTATTGATTGTTCGCCCAAGTGGTTACCTGGCCAAATTAGGTGTAAAGAATAGAACTACTGTTACCTGCCACGCATGTCGAAGAGGAAAAGGAGTTTGGGCTGAATCGATACATGTGTCCTAATGTGTAAAAGTCTATGCTTAGGTTTTACAAATACGTGTGCATCGAGAACAGCTTCAAAGATCAAACATATCACAAAGAGTGACTAAAATTGGTCGTAAAGAACGAACGCAAAAAAGAAGAAGAAGATTGACCAGGTTAACCAGGCTTTGTGGTTTGTGCAGAAAATATCTTCTTTTCTTTGCGCTCTTTACCACCAATTTAATCACTCTTTGTGATATGTTTGATCTTGCCAAGAACGTGTATACGCTGCACATTGGTTTGGTAGGCCCCAAACGCATAGACTTCATACATTTAGAACACATGCATCTGATTTCAGCCAAACCCCCGTAGTCCCCTTTTACGACATGCGTGGCAGGTAGCAGTGGTTCTATTCTTTACACTCCAAATTTAAGCCCGTAACCACTGGCCAGAAAATATGAGTACGTTGCTTTCAGTGGTGGCTCGTGATCATTTTTATTGGTACTGCCAGACAAAAATGTTCTGAAAAATCATGGTTTTTGGTTCGATTATATTTTAGTATTTACTATTAGTTGTCTATTGCAGAAGTTATCCCTGTTTACTAGAACGCATACAAATGTATATTGGTGCAAATATGCATTACTGTAACTATTATATGATGGTTAGTTAATTATTTTATTAGTTTATATATCCTTCGTATTTACACTCCGGACTAATGTTTAGCGCAAAACACATATGATTGTGTACTGGCATAGCACGATGAATTTCCGACTGAATGAATGAAAACACCTATTTGTCTTGCTAAATAACCAGTCGAGAAGTCAGAGTTCGCTATTTTAGCAGATGATCTTAATCGACCACATTTCTACTGGCCCTAAAATGTAGTCGATAAATGCATGAACAATACTAGTTAGGGAGGATAGACACTGATTTTCAGACTATATTTGATATTTTAGCATTATATATTTAACTTTCAAGCTAAGCAGTATCACGTTGAAAGTAATAATTGAACAAATAATTTTTTAATAATAAATACACTAACATTATTTTTGGTGGGGCTCAGCCCACTGGCCTAATGATAAGCCACCACTGGTTGTTTTCCTGTGTCTTTGTTAGGCCCCTCGGCATGTAGGACAGACACATCCAATGTCGGACAAAATGTGGGATTTGCCCAATGAGACATAAATTTGTGTAATTGTGACAGAATGGAAACAAGTATTTCGGTGCTCATTATATTGAACAAATACTTGTGTAAGGCAGTGAATCATGGACAATGAACAAACAGTCGGTAAGATCGCTAAGCCACAGAAATATGGTTTTACAGAAGAATGCTGAAAAATTCCATGGATAGCTAAGAAATCAAATAATGAGGATTTAAATCAGGCCTACACACAAAGAAACCTTATCAAACAAATAAGCATCAGACAATCAAGGTTCTTCGGGCATATAATGCGAAGAGAAGGTTTAGAACATTTGGTGACTACAGGTAAAATTCAGGGAAGAAGAGATTGGATGATCGGACAACGTGGTTTGTCAAAAGATCGACATCAGAAATGATTACTTGCACCATGAAGAGAAAGTTGAGGAGAGACATGATCGCCTACGCCTACATGGATTGAACTGTAAGATTTTTCAAATGGAAAATACCACATTAAAGTGCCACATCTGGAGTTCTACTGTAACATGGTACCACATCTGTAGTTATACTGTAACATGGTACCACATCTGTAGTTCTACTGTAACATGGTATCACATCTGTAGTTATACTGTAACATGGTACCACATCTGAAGTTCTACTGTAACATGGTGACAGATCTGTAGTTCTACTGTAACATGGTATCACATCTGTAGTTATACTGTAACATGGTACCACATCTGTAGTTCTACTGTAACATGGTATCACATCTGTAGTTATAATGTAACATGGTACCACATCTGAAGTTCTACTGTAACATGGTACCACATCTGTAGTTCTACTGTAACATGGTATCACATCTTTAAGTTCTACTGTAACATGGTATCACATCTGAAGTTCTACTGTAACATGGTGACAGATCTGGAGTTCTACTGTAACATGGTACCACATCTGTAGTTCTACTGTAACATGGTATCACATCTGAAGTTCTACTGTAACATGGTATCACATCTGGAGTTCTACTGTAACATGGTATCACATCTGAAGTTATACTGTAACATGGTATCACATCTGTAGTTCTACTGTAACATGGTACCACATCTGGAGTTCTACTGTAACATGGTATCACATCTGTAGTTCTACTGTAACATGGTATCACATCTGGAGTTCTACTGTAACATGGTATCACATCTGGAGTTCTACTGTAACATGGTATCACATCTGGAGTTATACTGTAACATGGTATCACATCTGGAGTTATACTGTAACATGGTATCACATCTGGAGTTCTACTGTAACATGGTATCACATCTGCAGTTCTACTGTAACATGGTATCACATCTGAAGTTCTACTGTAACATGGTATTACATCTGGAGTTCTACTGTAACATGGTATCACATCTGGAGTTATACTGTAACATGGTATCACATCTGGAGTTATACTGTAACATGGTATCACATCTGGAGTTCTACTGTAACATGGTATCACATCTGAAGTTCTACTGTAACATGGTATCACATCTGGAGTTCTACTGTAACATGATATCACATCTGATTGGTCATAGAGTGGCAGTCAGAGCTGACTAATATCCACTTTGTTTAAAGCTATAGTAAGACATGTTCTGTAATGTATCATTGCCACTGGATTCTTGCCCTTGAGACTAATGCCAGGTAGACTAATGCCAGGCAGACTAAGCCAGAGTTGGACACAATAACACTAGTGAACGAGTATGTTTTCTGCCATGCTCAGTTATACAACAACTAATGTAGGTTCCTGTGCTCATACCCCTTCATTGAATTGTCTGCTGGTTGGGTGAGTTTTACTATACTCTCAAGACAAGTGTCTAAATATTCAACTCAAGATCATCATGTCTTGGTCTGGTTTCCCGTCAACCTACAGAGGGAACATGTATAGTGCCCAACCACAGAAGGAACATGTATATTTGTAACAGAGAGACAGAACAAGTGTATTTGAAATAATGACGATGTTCGTTAGACGAATCTAGTTACCAAGGTTACCTGAGCTGTATTTTGAGTACTATATTCGAAGGAAAATTTGGGTATTAAATGACCCAGTTATAAATTTTATTTTCGCAAAACAATTTGTTTTTGTAAACACATACGTAATGGTTTGGACATCGCAGATTAGTCAGTGGAAGTTTCCGCTCAACAATTAACAATTTGAGAGGTCTGAAAATCTTCTAGAAGCTGGAAATACGTGTAAACAGCTCATCTTAACATCTAATTAGACCAATGAAATTCATAGATTAGTGTTAGGCGTAGTATTTTGAGAAAAACAACCCCGATC
>JADZMA010000685.1:0-30916 GCA_020796225.1 Arion vulgaris | reverse complement strand
TAAGTAAAGTCATCTAAATCAGAATTTTGGGGCAAAATATAGAACATTTGGGAACTATGCCTAAGGCACCAAGAAAATTGTACAGAAGCATCAAGGCAATGAGGCTAAGAGAAGAAAAACAATCCAGTCACCATTGTAAAAACAAGTCTAGAAAATCTACCAACAGCAAAGATATTAAAGACAGATGGAAAAATATTTACGGAACTGTTAAACCAAACAAAAGGTACAAAAAATTTTAAAAAACATGGAAAATACCAACAATTGAACATTTTAGAATCCAAGTTAAATGGCATAAAAAAAAAACAAAAAAAGGGAAGGCAGCAGGGAAGAGGGCAGAAAAAAATTTTATTGTGTAAAACAACAGCAAACATGGCTGACCAAAATTTTTTAACATACCGGGAGGCAAAAAAGGCCCAGATGACTGGCAGAGTATTATAGTCCCAATATGGAAAAAAAAGGAGAAAAAAGGGGTGTGAAAAAAAGGGTTTCTCTTTTGAGCCATATAGGAAAAATGTTTGCAAAAATATTTGGAGCGAAGAGCAAGACATATATTAGAGCCCCAGTTAAGCAATAGCCATTTGGGGTTTAGGGGGGGTAAGAGCTGATAGACGCAATTTTAACAAGACAGATCGGGAACAAAAAATTGAATACAATAAAAGTAAACAACTTATATTTATAGACCAAGAAAAGGCATTTGATAAAAAAAAAGGGCAAACTATAAGATTTTTAAAAAACCCGGGTCCAGGATAACTATTAGGTAATATCATGGCTTTATATCAAGATAGCCAGGTACAGTAAGAACAACAGAAGGAATGACCACTGGTTTCCATTACATAAAATGTTAGAAAGGTTGGTCCTCTCCCCACTACTTTTTATTGCAAAAAAAAAAAAAAAAGTAAAGGCCCTTTCTACCTCTTATATAGGTCAAACAGTGTTAGGCCTGTTTTTTCTTTACCGTCGGGCACGATGGGTGATGTGGTCAGCATCCCCCCCGCCTTTACTTTCCCGAGCATGTCTGGACCCAGTTAGGCTGGGTCGACCTGAACCGTCGTGGGCGGGGAAAAAATTGCGCATTGCGAGCTGAACCCAGACCACCACCGCGAAAGGGTTCACTAACAACTACCCCTCGCGGGCCCCTTTTTTATTTATATGGATAAAATAACTCAAATAAATTCAGATAATGATGAAATAAATAAACTGCTGTTTGCAGATGATCAGTGCCTGATACATCAAATGAACAAGATCTACAACATCATATTGACACCTGGGAAAAAATTGTGTAAAAAATGACTGAAAAAAAACAAAACAAAACAGAAAAAATGAATAGGGGAAGAAAACATAATAATCTAGACATCCATGTCAATGGCACTAAAAAAAAAGTGAAAGAATTCAAATATTGGGAAGTATTCACAGAAGAGGAAAACGGGATGAGAGAAGAGGCTAGAGAAAAAAAAGAAATGCTGTAACCTACCCACCCCCCATTGTTAAGGTCCCCAAAAATTTTCACAGGCAGCTAAAAGATGATAAAAACCATTTTATACCTACTTTGTGTTACCAGAGCCAAACATGGACATTGAGCAAAGCGCAGTCAAAAAAAATAACTACAGGGAAATGCGTTGTCTGCAAAAGTTACCAACAACAAAAGAAAGACAGAATCACCAACATCAGCATAAAAAAGAAAGTTGGCAAAAAACCTTTGTTAAAAAGAAAAACAAAGAATGAAGTGGTTTGGCCTTTTAATAAGAACATCCAAACTCCACAGTATCAGATTTTCCCAAAAAGAACATCGGGAAAGAAGGCAAGGGGGAGACCACGGAAAAGATGGTTGATGGCGTATGAATCCTGTAAAAGAGCAAAATAACAATCACACAAGCCACCAGAACAAAGAAAAAAACAGAAAACCGACACTGGGCAAAAACCCAGCTGGGAAGGGGGTCCCCGGTAGGTGTGAACACTGGGCAAAAACCCCGGAGAGTGGACACTGTGCAACAACCGATAGCAGTGTGACGACCGGGGAAACAACCAGGTAGCAGTGGGGAGACACGGGCAACAACCCGGTAGAGGTGACGACCTGTGCAAAACCTGGTAGCGGGGACGACCGGGAACAACCGGACAGTGTGACGACACTGGGCAACAACCTATAGCAGTGTGACGACATGGGCCAACCCGGTAGCAGTGTGCGACACGGGCAAAAACCCCGGGGCAGTGTGACGATAAAAGAAGAAAGTAAAATAACAACATTATATATCACATGATCATTGCATCTTGCAAGCCCAAACTTTTTGACAGGGTTCATAACAGACTGCCCCCGGGGTAGCATTGTAAACATGTACAGGTCTATCTGTCAGTCAATATAGAAATACAACAAAAAGAAATAAACAAAGTGATATATTTATTCAAAATTGTCAGTAATAAAAATTACATTTGCTGAAAAAATAAAAGACCTTTTTTTAAAAGGTTTCCCGGGGAAATTTATTAATTCAGGGGGTTTTCCCATATGACTCGGCCCCTCCCCCGAAATGGCACGTCACCTCCCGGGGTATTGCAAAAAGACGAATTCCGTAGCCCCAGCCAATCTCGGGAAAAAAAACTGCACCGTGAACAGAACGGCGCGATCAGGATTGAATTTTACCCCTTCGATCAAAGGCAAAGTGTTTAACCTTTTAACAAAACCCCCTTTTTAAAAAAGAACAGTGTCTGTTATATATATATTGAATGTGTCGACACATTATTTCAATTTTTACACACACATTCTTATATCATATACAAAATTCAAAGTGATATACCTTTCCACACACACAAAAAGACAGAGACTGATGAAAAGAAACTAACAGCACCCCTACAACACACACACATCAGCAAAAAAACCCCTAAACACACACACACAAAATACTAGCAAAAACACACACTACAACACACACATATAGAAAATAGCACAAAAACACAACACACACACACACATACTAAAATAGCACAATTAAAACACACACACACATACTAGCAAATAGCACACACAAAAAGTAACATTTTTTCTATCACATACTACACAATTTTTTTTTTATCTCAAACACACAACACACACACACACACACAAAATGCACACACCCCCACACACGCTAAATTTTTTTTCAATCATTCTTTTTTCTACCCCAGGTATACATGAGGAGAAGGTCGATTCCTTTCCTCATTTGGAAATGTGGGTGTGGGGGACAAAACCCACACTTTACTATAGTGATGAAAAAACTAATTTAACAGTTGTAATTTGAAGCAAAAATTGAATTTTGTGTGACTTGGGTTATCGTCATGATTATCAATGGGGGATAGTAATTCTACACACATGACACACACATACACCCCACACACGCACCCACATCCAATACAATACACCCACCCCCGTCCCCACACCCACACATCCACCCCCGTCCCCAAACCCCACACATCCACAAAAATTCACAAAAATGCACACCTACATCCACACACACACACACACATAAAAGACAAGTTCAGGCTATGCTGACTATTCCAATGGCACAGATAAAAAACACCCCCGATTGATTGATAATCAGACTTAGGTGAGAACCATGCGTCGTCATCCCCCCGGAATGGTTCCGTTCAAGTGGCTTGGTAAATTCGTTGTTTTTGCTAATGTCGGCTTGTTTCTAATGTCGTTGCTTTGCCAATGTCGGCTTTTGCAATTGGGCTTGGCCAGCCGTGCTTGTTCCCAGTCGGCTTTTGAAACCGTTGCTTGTTGTAATGTCGTTGCTTTTCCAATGTCGGCTTGTTGCTAATGTCGTGTTGGCCAATGTCGGCTTGCAAGTCGTTGCTTGGCTAATGTCGTTGCTTTTCAATGTCGTGCTTGTTCAGTCTTTCCCTTTTTGCCAATGTCGTTGTTTTTGGAAAATTGTTCTTGGCCAATGTCGTGCTTGGTTTTTGGGTGGGCCCTTGTTCAGTCGTTGTTTGTTAAATTCGTTGCTTTTCAATGCGTTCTTGTTCCCAATGTCGTTGCTTGTTCTAATGTCGGAGTTGCTAATGTCGTTGCATGTTCTAAGTCGTTGTATATAATAATGCGATCCCCTGCCTGTTGCTGTAGCAGAAAGTTGTAACATTATTTTTTAAACAGAAGGTATGTACTCGCAGGTACAAGTTCTTAGATGTTGTATATTTTCCAACAATTTTATGCCCCAGGAAGATTTTGTCAGGTTAAATCTGAGGTCCTGATGTCAACATTTGTTGGTCAATTATTAATCAAGATTACATTTAATGGTCTGTATTTTTTATTAATAGTTTGTTAATGATTGGTCAGAAGTTTTTGATGGGAGTTGCCCATGTACATGAATAGTAAAGTTTTTGATGACATTTGACCGGATGGGTCAGTGAAGTCTTTGCTAACAGATAATTGAATGGTTGGTCATGAAGTCTTTGGTGAAAGGACCAGATGATGGGTCAGTTTTTTTTAATGAAGGTTGACCAAAAATGATTAGTCACGAAGATGTTGATGTGGCCCAAGAAGATAATGCGCTTGTTGATATATTCATGACCTAGATCTGCCATGTTGATTGTCTCATTTATCTTCTGGCACAGAATTTTCTTCCTTAACTTTTCTCTAAAGACTTATTTTTTCAATTTTTTTTCACCTGGGGACCCTCATAAAAATCAGAAGGGTGACTCCGGTGAGGATGATTGCGTGCGCACTCTTCATTTTCTTCCGTCTCGTTCTTCAAATCGGGACATTGCTTTTTCCCAGGCCTCCGGATTTGGGAGTTTCCGGCATCTTGTATTTCTGTTGGCTAACACGCCGGTGTATTCCAATCACAAAGAAGAAAGTACAAACATTTTGTTGTCCTTGAACAAGAAATGGCGGAGTTCAGAAAGTGGGCGTGATACTAATTTCGTTTCATGTGTCTGTCTGTGTGTCCACACTGAACAGATGTAGGGAAGAGAAAATATTTTCAAAATGAGTTTTATATGTCTAAAGAGATACACAAAAATTATATAACAAAATCAATACAGATTCAAAACAAACATACCGCTTACGAGGCTACTAGTACTGTGATCTTATTGCCAAGGCAGGACGTGACTAAAAACATAGATTTGAAAAAGGCTACTAGTACGTACAATTGCTGACAAACTGCCGTATACATCTAAGCTTCCGCGAGTATCCCCAATGGAAGGAAAGTTTGCACGTTGCAGTACTTCAGAGTTGGTTATCTTGTCACCACCTGATGTTCATAACTTGAGAACATCAAAGGGGAAAAGATGTTAAGTCTCCTCTCGTGTCTTGAGTAGGTTGTCCATGTTTCTGAGCCTTATATAAAGAACCCTTCTTTTTGTTTTCTGTGCTTTTTCTTTACGACCAATTTTAATCATTCTTTGTGATATGTTTGATTTTTGCCAAGAACGTGTATAGTTGCACTTTGGGTTTGACCCCCCTAAACGCATAGATTTTACACGTTTAGGAAAATGCATCCGATTTCAGAAAACCCCCTTACCACCTCTTACGACATTGTTCCAAAGTTGTCCCACGTTCCCCTTTAACATTCTCAAATACAGCATTACTCAAATACAGCATTACTCAAATACAACATTACTCAAATACAACATTACTCAAATATAACATTACTCAAATACAACATTACCAAATACAACTTCCCCAAATATAACATTACTCAAATAAACATTACTCAAATACAACTTTATCAGTATAACATTACTCTAATATATCATAACATTACTGTAATATAATATATATATATATAAAATTAGAAACTAATTGTCGAGTAAGTCACTGACTGAAAATTGGTATCACAAGTTGACTCCCCCAAGATTCAAAAACAAAATTTTTACATTAGTTTTAAAACAATTTCTTTAGTTTGTCTGTCTGTTTGTTTGTTGTTGTGTTCAATGTGTTATAATCTAACTAGTTTTAGAGAGACTGGTACTTATATAAGAGATTTGACGAACAGTCTGATGCAATTTGTTGAGCAGGTTGAATTATTCTTAGGGAAATTTATCTGTGCACCGGACAAGATATAAAAGCCACACTATTGATAGTATTTTCCCGGTGTCTAATGAAATCTTGTGGTATTGCATTGACTAAAAACATTTACATCAAAATTTAGATTAAATTACGACTGTTTTGTAAAAATTACGACTGGGCAAAGATTAAAAACTAAGACCTACAAGGCATGTCGTAAGAGGCGAGGGGGGGTAGGGTGCCTAAGGAAGCACCCTAGTAAAAAAACGGAGAAATGGGTTATTTTTTTTGGGAAGATGAATCCCTGTTTTTGTTTTTTGTTGATCATATTCTTGTTCCGTTGTTCTCTGTGGTTCTTACAAAAAAATCCTTGTTCTTCCTTCCTTGCTACCAAGAAAACCCCCCAATACGGGTGGACAATTAAATTACTAATAAATCATGTCTGATAAATCAGTCAATCTAAAGTTGGAAATTAAAATAAGGTATCACCCAAAGGAAGATTCAAGTACATGGCAATCCGGGGAATATTCAAGACATCAACCCCATCCGGGGAAGATTCGCATGGCGACCATCCGGGGAAGATTCACGTACATGACTGTCATCCGGGGAAGATTCAAGTACATGGCTGACCACCCAGGAATATTCAATACATGTCTGATCACCCGGGGAAGATTCAAGTACATGGCTGGCCATCCTTCTTCTTCTTTTTTTCTTTCACAGTTTGGGGATTTGGGATTTTTAAAAAGGCAGCCGTCTGCCCAGATTATCACCACGCCATACAGTTTATTTTGGGACGTGGTGGGGGACCACCCTTTCTTCTCAAGTCTGATACTGGGGGCGTTCTTAGTATATAATTTTATGATTTCTGCTTCCCGTTTGACCTTTTCCCCGCAGTAAGTTTTGGCCACCAGGATGGTAGATCTGACATTTTACTGTGTCAAACCCGGGGCAGTTTGGGGATCAGAATCCGTTATCCCATTCCTTGTGAGGGTCGTTGCACAATGTTGCGCCTACGGTCTGGCATCCGTTTTCTCCCAATTTTTTCGGGTTAGCATTCTAGGGACACATGGTTTTACCAAACCTTTGTTCCCTCTACGATATGCGTGGCAGGAACAGGGGTCTATTTTTTACCCCCCAAATTTGGGCCCCGGTAACCACTGGGCGGCTGACCATCCGGGGAAGATTCACGCATGGCTGACCACCCGGGGAAAGATTCAAAAGGGATGCCTTTCGGGAAGTTTCGACATGGCTGATCATCCAGGAAAGATTCAAGTACATGGCTCATCATCCAGGAAGATTCGCGGGCTCATCATCCGGGGAAGTTGTACATGGTATCACCCGGGGACGATTCAAATACAAAATCAGTAAAAACAATAACAATTTATATAAATATTTTTTGGCTTTTTTCTTTTTCAGACTGTCATTTTTAAAAACCAAAACGGGCAGAGGGAGGGGCCCCAAATTTGGTGAAAGAAAGAATCACGTTACCCACGCATGTCGTAAGAGGGAAAAAGAGATTTTGCAGCATTTCCTAAAAGGGTGGGCTATGTGTTTGGGGCCCTACAAACCAATGTAACATCTTTTTGGGAAGATCAAACATATCACAAAGAGTGTTTAAAATTGGTCTAAAGAACGAAACAAAGAAGAAAGAAAAAGGGGTAAACGAAAAAAAATAAACAAATAACAAACAAATAAATGAACATAAATGCAACAAAAATGAAAAAAGCAAATCAAATCAGAGAGAAATTCAACAATTTTAAAAAATGCAAATATGTCACCATAATAAAGAAAATGTACAACACTTTCGTTCTCCAACATTTTTAAAGTGTCAAACCTGGACACTGACATCAAAGTAGAAGAAACAGTCAGGGAATGTCTACACAGAATGCTTGGGGTAGCAAAAAGCGGGTTTGGTGAAGATATCGGGAAAAAAAGTGGGTACAACATCAGTACTAGACTTCATCGAAACAACAAATTAAAGGGTTTCGACAAATAAAGTTCCCAACAGACAGCCCCTAAAAGAGAAGTTAGTCCGATACATTAGATACAAAAAAGCAGATTCCAACAGAAAAACTCCAAAAAATGTTAGTCCGATACATTAGATACAAATAACAATTCCCAAAGACATGCACCTCAAAGAGCAATGTTAGTCCATACATTAGATACAAAAAGGATTACCAACAGACAGGCCCCCAAAAGAGCAATGTTAGCCCGAAAATTAGATCTAACAGAACAACAGACAGCCCCCTCAAAGAGAAATTTAGTCCATTTGTACAAATAAGCAGATTACCAACAGACGGGCACCTAAAGAGCAATGTTAGTCCGATACATTAAAACAAAACAGATTCCAAAAAAAATTTTCAAAGGAAAGTTGCCCGATACATTAGATACAAATAAGCGATTCCAACAGACGTGCACCTCAAAGAGCAATGTTAGCCCGATACATTAGATACAAATAAGGTTTACCAAAAAATTAAAGAGCAATGTTAGTCCGATACATTAGATACAAAAAGGATTAAACAGACATACCTCAAAGAGCAAGGTCCATCATTAGATACAAAAAGCAGATTAAACAGACAGCCCCCAAAGAGCAATGTTGCCCGATACATTGATACAAAAAAGCAGATTCCCAAAGACAGTGCCCCAAAGAGCAATGTTAGTCCGATACATTAGATACAAGGGAAAGACCGCAAAGGTGGACCTCAGAGATAAAGAGGCGACAAAATATGTTCGGCACACACAAAAGTCTGTTCTAGAAATCTCTTCTTATCCTGACGCGTGAGACAAAACATGATTAGAATAAAGAAGAAGAAAGAAGCCCTTTTTGTGTAAGCTTGCATTCAAAGACATGAACTAATTTTTTAAAACTGTTTTAATCAATAATCATCCCTCACAGCAAGGGCTGCTATAGGAAAGATATATGCTCTTACAAATCTTGGGGTTTTTAATTTAATCTTCTTCTAACGCCCCAATCGACCATTAGTAACCTAGTAACCACTCTTTGTATTTGTATATGATCCGCTTAAACGATTGTACATTTTTCAGTTATGCGTCTACAAGGGGCCAGCATATCCTTTTTTACGATTTTTAAAATTTCAGGTTGCTTCGGCCCCCCACCCCATCGCCTTTTGACATCCCCTTTTTTCTTAGTGTTACTAACCCTTTACTCCTTGTTACCCCTGTCACACAGTCGAAATTTTAAATCGAAGTTTGGATAAATATTTTCAGTCAAAATACCAGAAGTTTTTTATTAGACACCAACGATACTATCAATAGTGGGCTATTTAATCTTGTGGTGCTGAGATAACATTGCCCCCTAAAAGAATAATTAATTTTAAAAAAAATTGCATCAACTTTTCGTCAAATTTTTATATAAGTCCCAGTTTTCTAAAACTTTTTGATTAAAAACATTGAACACAACAACAAAGAAACAGACAAAAACCCAAAGAAATTGTGTTTAAACTAATGCTCAAATTTTTTTAATTTGAATCTTAGGAGAGTAAATTTTTTGATCCCAAATTTTTCGTCAGTGACTTCCCTGACAGGTCAGTTTCAATTCACATATTTTAAATTGATTTGTTGGTTATTTAAGGAGAGAACATTGCCAGGACTTTTTACATTTGTCTTTATAGGTTACAGAAAGGATGTTATCCCTTATGCGCTAAACAATATGCGCCAATTTATACGGCATTTGTTTTTTGTCTATTGAGAGCTGATAGGGAAAATTTTGGTTTTGTCCATTTTGCAAAAAACAATTTATCTATTGTTTCACCCAAATGAAAGACAAAGTCTATACCTTTTGGAATCAAGCAGGGTGTATGCGATATCAGAAGATGGAAGGGAAGGGTTCAATTAGAGCAGATGATTTTCTTAAACATTAGTGCTGTTAATACATTGATCTGGAAAGGAAGGATACAATTGGTTTAAGGATGGGGGCGGGGGGGCGGTTCGGTTTCTGAGATTTCCTGTTCAATGAAGATAAAAAATTTAAAAAAATCAATCCAAAAATTTATGGATATTCGGGTTATACACCCCACAACTGAATTCTTGAGGGTAGATTGTGGGGGGGTTTTAATAAGGAGTCACTACAACAAAACAAATTCTTGAGTGGTAGATTGTGGAGGGGTTTAATAAGGAGTCATACATACACAACTGAATTCTTGATTTAGATTTTTAGCAGGTTTAAAAAGGAGACACTACAACCTTTAGTATCATACCTTCAATTTGCCGGGGGAGACTGAGCTTCAATGGATCTGTTGGATCTTTTGGGAAGGGGGGGGGGGGAGACTAGGACGTCATTTCAAAACCAAAATTAATTTTTAGAACTTACCATTTACCAAAATATTCTAGATGGATCCATTTACCTGTAAATATTCTAAGGGGACCATTTACCTGTAAATATTCTAGATGGATCCATTTCCCTGTAACAATCTGTAACTATTACAATTTTTTAAAATTTTTGTCCTCTAGATGATTCTCAATTTATCTTTAACTTTTAGTCCCCCAAAGTAACATTATTTTCTGTTCAATTAAACTGTTTGTAATTTTTTGTTTCTCTCTCTCTCTCTCTCTCTCTCTTTTCTCTCGATCAGCCCATACATGTACCAGATCCCCCCATAAATTCTATTCATGTGGAAATCTGATTCATCACCTTAGCGTTGGCGTGTTTAATCACATCTTCAGCACTTTTTGGGAGCTCTGGTGCTTACCCCGCCGATTTTCCGGTTTCACCAGCGTTTACCAGTTCGCCTCCGTTCTGTAGCCATCTAGTTTTTTTTTACAGGGGAGGTTGCTAGCCCTACATCCCCCCCTTAATCCCTTTACGACATGTGAAGGAAACAATTTCTTTTTTTACACCCCAATTTGGCCCCCGGTAACTACCGGGGAATTTATTTTTATCATTCTTCTATTATTTAGATCACAGTACTAGTACCCTAAAGAAATGTATGTTTAACTGTTGTCATTATTCGTCAGTCATTAGACCCAAAAAAGTATCGGGCCTAAATGAAATCTATGTTTAACTGTTGCTTATTCTGTCGTCATTAGATCACGTATCATAGCTCAATGAAATGTAGTTTAACTGTTGTCATTATTCTGTCATATTGATCACAGTATCAGAGCCCAATGAAATGTATGTTTAACTGTTGTCATTATTCGTGTCATTGATCACAGTACGGCCTCAATGAAATGTAGTTTAACTGTTGCATTATTCTGTCAGTCATTAGATCACAGTATCAGTAGTCAAAAATTTTAACCTTTGAATATGAAATGATGTAAATAGTCTTGTTTATTTTTAAATATAAAACCATTTTGATATTTTTTTTCCCCTACATCTGTTCAGGTGTGACACACAGAGCAGATATTAACACCCCACTTTCTGAACTCCCCCATTTTTGTTCAAGGACAACAAAATTTTTGGGTCGACTATTTTCTTTGTGATTGGTATATACCCCGGCGTGTTAGCCAATCAGAGATAAAGATGCCGGAAGCTCCAACTCCAAGTGAGGCCGGGGAAAGAGCAATGCCCAGATTTGAAGAACGAAGGGGAAGAAATATGAAGAGGCGCTCCAATCATCCCCCCTAGGGGGGTCACCTTCTTCTGATTTTTATGAGGATCCCCCGGTGAAAGAAATTATTGAAAATAAATCCTTAAAAAAAGTTAAGGAAGCAAGATTCGGCGAAGATAAATGAGACAACCAAATGACAGATCTAGGTCATGAATATATCAACTAGCCACAGCATTATCATTACTTGGGCAACACACAACATCTTCAGTGACTGATCATTTGTGGTCAACTTTCATTAAAAACTTAACTACCCCTCATCTGTCAACTTTCACCCAAAAACTTCCGACCAACCATTCAATTATCTGTTGCAAAGACTTACTGACCCCACTTTGGGCAAATGTCTTCAAAGACTTTTTTTTATCCATGTCAGGTCCCCACATCAAAGACTTACTGACCAATCATTGAACAAAAATCAAAAAGAATATACAGACCATTAAATGTAATCTTGATTAAAATTGCCAACAAATGTTGACATCCAGACCACAGATTATAACCTGCCCAAAACATGTCCTGAGCAGTCAAACTTGTTGGCTATCAAAATCCAAAAACTTGTACCGGTACATACCTTCTGTTTAAAGAATAATGTTTCAACTTTCTGTAAAAAAGGCAGCGGCATCAGCAAATTTTATACAACGACATTAGCAAATGAAAAAACAAACATGCAACGTTTAGCAACATGCAACGATTTTGAAAAAAACGTTTTAGCAACATCAAGCCGACATTAGCAACATCAACAACGCATTAGCAACATGCAACGTTTAGCAAAAGCAACGACATTGCAACAAGCAACGATTTGCAAAAGCAACGTTTGCAAAAAGCAACGAATTGCCCTGCAACGACATTGAAAATCCGACATTGCAAAAGCAAACGACATTGCAACTCCGACATTAGCAAAACAAGATTTGCAACTCAAACGATATTGCAACAT
Source organism: Arion vulgaris (assembly GCA_020796225.1). Taxonomy (NCBI): domain Eukaryota; kingdom Metazoa; phylum Mollusca; class Gastropoda; order Stylommatophora; family Arionidae; genus Arion; species Arion vulgaris. The sequence continues at coordinate 18,447 of JADZMA010000685.1, read as the reverse complement.
GCAACGATATTAGCAACTCAACGATATTAGCAACATCAAGCAACGACATTAGCAACACGCAACGACTTGCAACATGCAACGACATTAGCAAATCAAGCAACATATTAAACCCTCAACCATATTAAAATATAAGAAAGTTTAGCAAATAAAAAAGACATTACAACATGCAGCAACATGAAAATTTTCAACAAACAACGACATTAACATCATGCAACGTCATTAAAACAGCAAGAAACCGGGATGCAAGACATTTGCAACATGCAACAAAAAGCAACAACAACGACATTAGCAACATGCCCAAAAAGAGCAAAAAAAAAGGACTTACAAAGAAACCATGAACTGAACCACATTTTAAAATGCAACCACATTAGCAACATGCAACCACATTAGAAAATCAAATAAATTGCAAAAAGCAACGATACTAGCAACTAGGGAAAAACACGGCAGATAACGATGCATGGTTACTTTACCGAAGTACTGATGAATCCAATCAACAATCAGTCAATCAATCATTTTGTTGATCTGTGTTAAATAGTCAGCAAACCTGAACTTGTCTATTATATTGCATAGGTGTGTGTGTGTGTGCAGAATTACTATCCTCAATTGACTAATCGGACGATAACCCCAAAAATCACACAAAGTTAGATTTTGGGTTTCAATTACAACTGTTAAATTAGTTTTCATCACTATAGACATGTGTGGGGGTCCCCCACCCACATTTCACAAGTGAGGGAAAAGGGAAACGACCATTCTCCTCAGTATTTGGTATAGAAATGATATGATTGAAATGAAATTAATAGGGGGTGTGTCTGTGTGGCGTGTTTTTTTTAGAGATAAAAAGAGAAATATTTGTAGTATGTGTGATAGAATGAAATGTTACTTTTGTGTGTGTGTGCTATTTTTTATTGTGATGTGTGTGTTGTAGTGTGGGGTGTTAGTTTTTTGTCTATCGGTGTGTGTGTTTGTGTGTTTACTTTTACTGTGTGTATATGATGGTATGTGTTTAAAGACTGAAATATGCCATTATGTTTTTACATTTTCTATATTTTTTAAGATTTACTATTTATATAAAAAAACTTTTTATTTATATACGAGGGGGCATTGAAAAGTAATGCCCCAAGTCCTCTTTGTTAATATACATAATTAAAAAGAAACATACATTTTTAGAAAGTTGAGATGTCCCTACCCAAAAGAGCATTATTTTCGACATAGTCACCTCCACGTTCCACACACACACGTCAACGTCGAACTAGATGTTGCATCCGTCGGAAAAAAACTGATGATTTTTCACGAAGCCAGGGACGCACATCTGCTGCCACATCCTCGTCAGAAGCATATCTTTTCCCGAGATGTTCCTTGAGCTTTGGGAACAGGAAAAAAACCAAGGGGCCAAATTGGGGTATATTGGGGGGTCGCAAATGTCGTCAAAATTGAGACGCTCTAATGCTGCCGCTGTTTGTCTACTGGTGTGGACGAGCATTGTCATGTTGAAGGACTGCTGTTTTCCAGAACGAACACGTAGGTCTTTTCCCCTAGTTTCTTATCGTTTCCCATACCGATCAAATTAAAATTGCCGCGTTCCAAAAATTTTTTGGATTCGCCCCGGCATCCCAAAAAAGGTCATCAAACTTTTTCCTGACGCGATAGTTTTGAATTTTTTTGGGGTGGGGGAGTTTTGGTGTATTCCATAGACTGGCGCTTGTTTTCAGGGTCGAATGAGCACCCGACTCATCGCCGGTTCGGCAGATAAAATCATCGCCCCCGTTCATATCGCACAGGGGTTCCTTTAAAATCATTCGGCGATTTTCATTTCCGGTGTGATGCAGGCACCATCTTGCCAAAAAATTTTCCCATACCCGAAACATGAATAATGTTCCTTTTCATGAAATTTCAAATATTGTAGCGACATCTTTTGCGATGGCGTTGACGAACAGCGTCCACGCGAGCTTGGTGTTGTTCATCCACTGCTGTTTGGTCGTCCCCTGCGAGCCTGACATCGGTCATCGTTGCGGAGTCGCCTTTAACAGTCCTTGCCCACCCCCAACAGTATACATCCCACGGCGTCAAAATTCCCCTCATTCTCCGATGCAGTCGATGGGGAAAAAACCTTGGCCGTCAAGAATTAATCAAACTCTTTTTTCAACCGAATTTTTGTTTACGCCATCTTGGGTAATGTTGTGCGCATGCCCTTGACACACACTTACGTCCCGAAAACACTTACATTCTTTTTTTTTGTACGGGGTTTAATTCCTCCGAAACCATTAACAAAGTTATGGGCTTGGGGGCAATTTTCAATGCACCTCGTAAAAAACACTGTTATTCTATTTATATAAAAAACCTGTTATTCTATATTGTTTCAAATGTTATTTTTATTAAAAAAATTTTGACAAATTATATTTTATTGTTTAATATTGTTTTGTAATATTTTTTAAAATATTGTTTAGTAATATTGTTTTTTGGTGTTTTATGTTTTTTGTACAGTGATATGTAGGTTTTTGTTTTAAAGTTTAATCTACACCCGGCAGCCGTTATGAACCTTGTCCAACAAGTCCAACATGAAGATAGCAAGATCATGTGATATATAAAAAAATGTTAAGGTTAATAACACATAAAAAAGGAAAAAAAAAATAATCCTGAATAATTAAGGTACTTTTTTTTAATTCACCCCAAACAAAAATTTAGCTTTTTTTGAAAGATGGACGTTATTTTTTGATATTTGAATTTTTTACCAATTATAACAGGAGAGTCGATTTTTAAAAACAGGGGGAGTAATTTTCAAATTAGATCAAACTTATTTGTTGATGGTGGGAAAAAGTCTGAAACTGTTTGGCTAATCAATCAAATTTAAATTTCTGATCGATCAACTGAAGAAATAAATCAGGAAACTAAATCAAAAGAAACAATTAAAACGAAAGAAAGGAAAAGATGGCCTTTCAACCCTTTCTTTTTTCAAAAAAAACCCTAACAAAGTTAATGGAGTAAACCACATTAAAATTTTGCATTTGGGAATCACAGGACACCCCCTGGGAAAATCCCATGAAACCGTGATCTCCTTTTTTGGGGGTTGAATTAAAACGAAAATATCTAGTCACCTATGCTCCTTTGGTATCAGGTCTAAAATAATGAACAATAAATCCACCAGAGAATTTTTTTTTTTTTTTTTTTTTTTATAACCGTTCTTCATCTTCTTCTTTTTTCAGCGATCTCTGGTCTGTTTAATTTATTTGGACCACAAACTGGGCAGTCAACCCAAGTCTGTCAGGTTTCAAAAAGCTTGTTTTCAGGTCGACTGAGGGCCACTGTTCTCGGATCACCCAGGGGAGGACTGACCCGTTCCTATGTCAGTAATGGTCCATCTGGGATTTACAAACTCTTTTTACCCAAAACATTGATCTGAATTGACAAACTCTTGTGTGACTTTAATAGATATTGTATCTACATTGACAAACTCTCTGTTTGACTTCAAAGATATTGACACATTGAAAACCCCTGTTTTACTTCAATAGAATTTATCTGACATTGACAAACCTCTGTTTGACTTCAAGATATTTACTGAATTGACAAACTTTTGTTTGACTTCAATAGATATTGACGATTTGTTGTAAAGTATTCTTCTTTTTTTCAAACGCTCATATCGACCCTATCAATCACCTTTTATTTGTATATTATCTGAGCCCAAAAGATGCACGTTGTACCAGTTTTGCGCCTACAGGCATGCCCCAAAACCATCCGATTTTGGGTGCTTTTTTTACTAGGTAACTTCCTATAGCCTACAGGGAAACGTCTCTTTCGACATGCATTTCAGATCCCGTGGTACTATTCTTTTTTTCCCTTTGGGGGCCCCGGGACCCCCCGAGGTAGAATTTTTCATTTTTTGGGAAAGCTGACGTTCTCCTCAGGATGATCATGGGCGGAAATAGCACCAACACAGAACACCAAAAAAAACCCCCGAGTTTAGATAGCAACGTGAATATTTGTGGATTGAATAAACAACGAGATAGTGAATATATGAAAAATAAAAACAAACATGGGGGGTAAAGAAAATACATAAAGATTTCTTTTACATGGCGAGAAAAAACCAGGCGAAAAACAAACATGGAGTCGGGTTTATTTTCCCCTACTGCAGTAAAATTTTTATTAGAAATAATATACATCAGAACGAATCATCCGTATCAGAACAGCGCAAGGTAAGAGGAACTTACAAAGATTTATCAATGCAATGACTGTATAGTGAAAGGAAAGAACAACATTTTTTGACGAATTAAGGAAAAAAATTTGTAAGCCCAAAAAACGCAGCATATATATTATGGGAGATTTTAACGGGAAAGTCGGTGAGCGAAGAAACCATGGGAGAAAATCAGACCATTCAGCGCCAACTACGAAATGCAACAGCAACGGGGGAAAACCTGTTTAAAATATGTGCAGAAAATCTATTTATCATCCATTTTTCCAACATGGGGGAGCCAGATATTGACCTTTTTAAATGGAATAATATTAATAACATCCCGATCGATTTTTTACTAGCAAAAAGAGTGAAAGATGGGGAATACAAAACGCTAGAGCCATCCCAAATGAATATTAGACTCTATCATAGAATGGTACATTTCTACAAAAAACCCAAATTTGAAAACAAGACACAGTTCAACCAACAAATTGAAATAATAGATATTGAAAAGCTAAATAATAATAAATTAGGGAAACAAATTGAAGAAGCAGTTACATCAGCTTTTTAAAACCCAGAGGAGTAAGCAAATAAAAAAGAATGGGAAATCTTCAAAACAAATATCATGGATATAGTGAAAAAAAAATTGTGGGCTTAAAAAAAAAATAAGACAGAAAAAACACAGTATGGTGGAAAGACAAATTAAAAGGTCTATACAAAAAAGACAAAAAGTTTTTACAGGTGGCAAAAGTCAAAATTAGATGAAGACTACACCAAAAACAGAACAGCAAAAATGAATAGTAAAAAAAAAGTAAAATCATCTAAATCAGAATCTTGGGCAAAAAAAAGGAGAAATTTGCGGAACGCACTAAGGCACCAAGAAATTTTAAGCATCAAAGGAAGAGGTAAAGAAGAAAATTAATCCAGTCCCATTGTAAATAAAAGTCTGAAAACTTTACCAACAGCAAAGATATTAAAAACAGATGGAAAGAATATTTTGGGAAATGTTAAACTGGAAACACAAGGTACAGAAACATTTCAAATGAAACATGGAAAATACCAACAATTGAACATTTTAGAACGAAGGGAAAAGGACTAAAACAAAGCAAAAAAAGGAAGGCAGCAGGGATAGATGGAAAAAAACAAAATTTAAAAAGGGGAAAACAACAGCAATAACATGGTTTTAAAATTTTAAAAGCCTGGGAGGCAAAAAAGGGCCCCGATGACTGGCAGAGAGCTATTATAGTCCCAATATGGAAGAACAAAGGAGACAAAAAAGAGGTGAAAACAGGGGTTTTCTTTTTGGCCAAAAGGAAAAAAAGTTTGCAAAAAAATTGAGCGAAAAGGGAAAAAATATATTTGAGCCCCAGTTAACAAAACCAGTTTGGGTTTAGGGGGGTGGCTGGCGCAAATTTAACTAAGACAGATCTTGGGGAAAAAACAAATTTAATACAATCAAAGTAAACAACTTATATTTATAGACCAAGAAAAGGATTTGATAGAGTAAAAGGGGCAAACCCCCGGAAATCCTTGAAGAATATGGGGTCCCGGGGTAATATTTGGTTATCATGGCTTTATATCAAGATAGCCAGAGTAAGTAAGAACAACAGAAAATAAGCTGGTTCTCCATTACATCAATTTAGACAAGGTTGTGTCCTCTCACCACTACCCTTTTTTGTAAAAAAAAAAAAAAAAAGGAACCCCAACCCCGTGGTTATAGGCAATACAGTGTTAGGGCCGTATTTTCTTGACCGGGCACGATGGGTGATTTGGCAGCATCACCCCGGGCCCCCTTTTTTTAGGCTGTCTGGGCCCAGTTGAGGCTGGGTCGACCGAACCCTCGGGTTTGGGAAAAAATTCCACGCGCATTGCGGGGGCTGAACCCAGACCACCAGCCTTTTGGGGAAACGGTTCACTAACAACACGCCAGGGCTTCCCTTTTTTGCATATATGGATAAAATAACTCAAAAGTCAAATTTAGATAATGATGAAATAAATGAACTGCTTTTTGCAGATGATCAGTCCTGATACATCAAAATGAACAAGATCTACAACATCATATTGACACCTGGAACCAAAATTTGTAAAAAATGAATGAAAATCCCAAAACTAAAACAGAAATAATGAATATGGGGAAAAAAATAATCTAGACATCCATGGCACTAAAATAAACCAAGTGAAAGAATTCAAATACTTTGGAAGCATATTCACAGAAGACGGAAAACTGGATAGAGAGATAGAGGCAGAGTACAAAAGCAAAAAGCTGTAACCACAGCTACCCCCTTGTTAAGGACCCAAAAATTTTACAGGCAGCTGCAACAGATGATCCCGCATTTTTTTACCCACTTTGTGTTACCAGAGCAAACATGGACATTGAGCAAAGGAGTCACAAAAAAAACTATTTAAATGGGTTTTCTGGAAAAATTACCAACAACACAAGAAAAGACAGAATCACCAACATCAGCATAAGAAAGAAATTTGGGACAAAACCTTTCTTGAATTACATAGAGAAAAAAATGAAGTGGTTTGGCCACTTAAAAGAATGCATCCAAAACCCACATATACAGAGTCTTCTACAACAGAACATCGGGGAAAAAAGGCAAAGGGGACCACGGGAAAAAATGGTTAGATGGCGTAGCGAATCCTGTGAAAGAGCAAAAAAAAATCACCAAAACCACCAGAACGGGGCAAGACAAAAAAAGAAAAACCCCGACACTGGGCAACAACCCCGGGATGTGACGCCACTGGGTAAAAACCCGGAGCAGTGTGACGACACTGGGCAAAACCCGGTAGCAGTGTTACGCCCCTGCAACAACCTGATAGCAGGGGACGACACTGGGCAACAACCAGGTAGCAGTGACGACACTAACAACCCGGTAGCAGGGGACGACACGCACCCCAACCGGTAGCAGGGACGACATGGGGAACAACCCACAGTGGACATAACAACCTAGTAGCAGTGTGACGACACTGGGGAACAACCCCTAGCAGTGTGACGACACTGGGCAGCAACCCGGGAGCAGTGTGACGATAAAAGAAGAAAGTAAAAAAACTTAACATTATATATCAAATCATTGTATCTTTAAGTCCCAAATTGTTTAAGGGGTTTATTTGGTGCCGCCGGCGTGCATTTTAAAAATGTAAAAGGTCATCTGTCCCTCAATATAGAAAAAAACAGACAAGAAATAAACAAAGTGATAGTATTTATTCATAATTGCGAAAGAAAATTACATTTCTGAAAACAATATAAAGACCAGTTTTTAAAAAAGTTTTTGCCGAAGGATTGACAATTGCAGCGGGGTTTTTTCCCCATGACTCGGCCCTCTCCCCCAAAAAAGGGGTCACCTGCCAGAGTATTGACAAAGCACGAATTCCGTAGCTCCCGCTACAACCCCGGAAAAACTGCACTCGTGAACAGAACGGCGCGATGGGGCGAAACCCCGACCCCATCCCGGCAAAGTGTTTAACCACTTAGCCACAGAGACCCCCCGTTAAAAAAGAACAGGGGTCTTTTATATATATTGCAATGTGTCAACAATTATTTCAATCTTTACACACACATTCTTTTATCATATAACACATTCTAAAGTGATATACAACTTTCACACACACACACACAGACAGAGACTGATAGACAAAGAAATAACAGCACACCCTTTCAAACACACAATACTAGCAAATAGCAAAAAACACTACAAAACACACACACCACAATGAAAGCACACACTACACCACACACATACTGCAAATAAAAATCAAAAAACACACACTTTTAAAAAAGCAAAAAACAAAACACACACACAACTAGCAAATAACACACACACAAAAAAACACACACACATACCACAAAAAGCCCCTACAACACACACAAAAAAAACACACACAAAAAAGTAACATTTCATTCTATACCATATACAAATATTTTCTTTCTCTAAAAAAAACATAACCCACACCTTATTAGTTCAAACTTTCATTTCTATACCCCTAACTGATGAATGGGGTTTTTCCCTCCTGTAAAAAATGTGAGGAATAACCCCACACATGACAAAATAAAAACTAATTTAACAGGGAAATTCAACACAAATCCAACTTTTAAAATTTTATCCCCCAACCCAAATTAGGAAGAATTTTGCACACAATGCACAATAAAAGCACCACATAAAACAGAAAATTCCCAAAAATAAACCATCCCCTCATCCCCAACCCCACTAATAACGTTGGTTGTGCTATTCCTGCCGTGCAAAAACCCGTTGTTGTAATGCTTCGTGGTAAATGCGTCTTGGCAATGTTGTTCTTTTTGCAGTCGTGGTTGTTGCTAATGTCGTTCTGTTGCTAATGCGTTTCTTGGTATGCGTTGTTTTTGTTTAAGTCGTTGTTGTTGCTAAATTTGTTGTTGCTAATGCGTTTTTTTGGGTAATGTGTTTATTTGCAAAGCTTGCTTTTTGGGTTGCGGTTTTAAATTCTTTTGAGTTGTCTTCATGTTCAAGTCTTGATGTTGTAATTTTTAAAATTGGTGCTCCGTGTGTGCAGGTTTAACTTATTTTTTCAGAAGGTATTAATTCAAGTTCTTTTAAAGTTGTATTTTTAACATGTTTACCCCAACATATTTTCCATTTTTTGTATCCGGATTTTAAATTTTTTTGGAATTAAACAAGAAAAATGGCGAATTCATACACATGGAAAGTAGATAAAAAAAAAAAACAAAAAATATTTTGATAAATAAACGAGAAATGACGCAAAAAAATAAAACCCAACAATTGCAAGTGACCATACACTAAAAAAAGAAAAACTGAAAAATAAAACCAAGAAACATCAATCGAATCCTCAACACTCAAGACTACACAAAGAAGATAAAGAGGGCGAAGAAAAATATATGAACCCCAAAATCAAACTGACAAAAAGGAAAGACAAAAAATTAAAAAAAAGAAAATGCTATGGAAAAATGAAACAATAAAGAACAACAACAAAGAAAACCAACAAACGTAAAAGGGAATAACCACAAAATGTAAGGATCAAAAGAAAGGGGATGACGGAAATTTTTTGGAATTTGGAAAAAAAAGGGAAAAAAAAAGAATAAAGAAAAACATGAATCAATAAAGAGATAAGACAAAAAAAAACAGAAAAAGAAGATTTAAAATAAAAAATGCAAACAGATCGAAACAGAAACAAAAAAACCCCCCAAACCCAAAAAAAAAAACCCACGGCAAAAACGTACAACTACGATGTTTAAAATCAAAGGGGAAATATCCTGAGGGAAACAGACAAGAAAATAGAAAGATGGACAGAGTACATTAAATTATACAGGAAAACAGACAAGAAATACACATCAATTAAAAACCATGAAGGACCACAAATATTCCTAAATTATAAATCCATAAGACACACGAAAAAAGGAAAAAACCCGGGGCCCAGACAACATAAAACAGAAGAAAGAAGCAACAGGCGAATTGGGCATAGGGTTTTTTAACAAAATTATTCAATGACATCTACAAACGGGAAAACCCAAAAGTTTTACGACAACCTTTTTAAGACTCCGAAGCGGGAAGATAAAATGCGAAGAACAACACAACACCCTATAAACGTAACAAAATCTTTTTTTTTTGTAAGGGGGTACAAAAAAAAAACAAAGTTAAGGAAGAACAAGGGGTTTTTTTTAAGCAGAGGAACAAACAACGCAATATATACAATAAGAACAATAATGGAAAGATCTGAAATGAAGGGCTTATAATTTTCATAGACTACTCAAAAACTTTGATAAAGAAAAAATGGAGAAATAATCAGCATGTTTGAAAGTATAAATATTGATGGTAAAGATTTGACTGATCAAGAATTTGTACGAAAAAAAAACCCCAGCCATTGACTAAAAGAAGATTGGGAAATTTTCAGGGGCAGTTAGAGTACGACAAGGGGGCTACCCCGATATTCAATTATAAAGGAAAAAATCATGGATCTATAGAAGAAAAAAACAGGAATAGCAGCGGTAGACAAAATAAAACAACCAAGTATATTTTCCCAAATTTTCACGGGAAAAAGAACACGATCTGCAAGACGAAGAATACTAGGGGAGAAAGTGAAAAGAAAAAGGGTTAACATGAATATAAAGAAAACAGAGGTTTGGTTGTTCGAAACAAAAACACCAACATGCAATATCAAAATAAATAACCAACATGAAACAAGTCCATCGTTGATCAGGAAAACCACCCGGGAAGAAAACAGAATTAGGGGTAAAAGCTCAAAGAAAACAGCTTTTTTTGAAATGAAGAACACACTATGCGGGAATCACCAATGACACTGCAAACGGGACCCCAAAGCTATATTGAACCATCTTGGGCAGCGAATCATGGACACTGAACAAACAATCAATACGATCATTGGGGCCACGGATGTGGTTTTACAGAAGAATGTTGAGAATTTATGGGCAGCAAAAAAAAAAACGGGGGGTTTTAAATCAGGGCCCGAAAAAGAAACCTTATCGAAAGAATAAAAACCGACAATCAATTCTTCGAGCATATAATGCGAAAAAAGGTTTTGAACATTTGGACTACAGGGTTTTAGGGGGAGGATCGTGGAAGACAGAGGGGGAAGATGTTGGGTGGCCTGACATCATGGTTAAAAATACGGTCAGAACGTTACATGCAAAGCAAAAAATTTAAGGACCGCCACGGCGGCATGGCATTGATTGATTGATATTCTTATAACAGTATGTTTGACGTATTCCCCGCCCCATTTTAAACTTTTAAAACACCCAAATTCATAACACAAAACCCTTCAATAAACCCCTGCAAAGAACAGACGGAAACCTGACTGTCCCGGGGAAACGGGAGGAAACAAGGTTCGTCATCGCCAAGTTTTTGGAAAGCAATTGCGGTCATGCGAAAATGCCCTAACGCAAATATGGGCACGGGGGAAAAAATTTTAAAAACCTTTTTTTCCCCCCGATTCCCCCTTTGAGCATACACAAGATTTTCGAAAAAAAACCCCCCAAAAAAGACAAATTTTCCCAAAAAACACCACAAAAACAAAATTGTTGTTCCAGCATAGAAAATTTTCCCTAAAAACTACATTTGAAAAGTCAAAAATTTTCATACCAGGGGGTAGATGTCCTCGGGGGGGAACGCCAGAAATTAAAAGAATCGCATTGGCATCAAGTGCTTTTTTAAAAATTTTCAAAATATGGAAGTCCCAAATTACCCAAGCACCTTTTTAAAAATCTTTCTCGGGGATTCCAGTAAACTTTTGGGTGGGGAGTTGGAAAGCAAAAAAAGCTCTAGAAAAAAAAATTAGATAACTTTGAGAATAAATGTCTTAGAAGAATATGAACCTCAAATGAAATTTTCCCCAAAAACAAAAATAAGAAAAGAGACCAAGCAAAAAAATTTAAAAATTTTATAAGAAAGGCGGAAACTACAAGGGCCCTTTAAAAGGAAAAGACCTTTCCCAATCCTCTATGGACACCAAGGGAAAAAAAAAACGAGGAAGCCAAGAGACTTGGAAACACACCAGAAAAGGGCTCAAGATGGCCTAGAAAATTGACCAAAAGTACCAACCGCGAGACATAAACTAACCCGCCCCGCCCACAGGCCCAAGAGAAAGACAACTAATATATTCTTATATAAAGTTTGTTCAATGATTGGTCAGTGAAGTTTTTGGGGAGGACCATGTGATTGGTCAGGAAGTTTTTTGATAGTTGACCATGTGATTGGTCAGTAAGTTTGATGTGGTTGACCATGGGGTTTTCATGGTCTTTGAGGGGAGTTAAATTTGGCATGGTCTTTGATGGAGTTGACCATGTGATTGGTCATGAAGCTTTGAGGGAGGCCCATGTGATTGGTCAGTGAAGTTTTTGAGGGATTGCCTGATTGGTCAGTAAGTTGATGAGTTGACCAGGGATTGGTCAGTGAAGTCTTTGATGTGAGTTGCCCATGTACATGGACAAAAAGTCTTTGATGACATTTGACCAAGTGATGGGTCAGTGGTTAGCTAAAAGATGATGGAATGGTTGGTCAGTAAGTTTTTGGGGAAAAATTGACCAGTGAGGGGTCAGTTAAGTTTTTAATGAAAGTTGACCAAAATGATTAGTTTTGAAGATGTTGATGTAAGTTGACCAAGTAATATAATGCTGTTAAAGTTGATATATTCAGACCTAATCTGCCATGTTGATTGTCTATTTTTCTTCGGACAAATCTGCTCTAACTTTCTCTAAAGATTTCATTCTTTCAAAAATTTTTTTACCATCCCCAAAAAACAAAGAAGGGACTCCTAAAAGGGAAATTCAACCACCAACTGACCCCCCAAAACGAATTTCCCCCAGGCCCACTTTGGGGTTGAGCTTCCGGGATCTTGCCCTTATTCAACACGCCAGTGTTAAAAAATCACAAAAAAGAATAGCGACCAAACATTTTGGCCGAAATAAAATATTTTAAAAATGGGGTTCCGTTTCGTTTCCCCACCTGAACAGATGTAGGGAAGAAAAATATATAAAAATGAGTTTTTTATATCTAAAAAGATACACACGCGAATTATATCAAAATTACAGATTCAAAAAAAAACATACCGCTTACTAGGCTTTGTACTGGGATCTTATTCTAAAGGCAGGACGTGACTCAAAAAATAAATTTTATAAAGGCTACAAATGTGATCTAATTACTGACAGAATACTGCCGTATACATCTAAGTCTTTTATGCTGGTATCCCATGATGGAAGGCAAACAGTTGCAGTACTTTGAGTTGGGTTTTCTTGTCGACCAAATGTTCATAATCCAGAGACATGAAGGGGAAAGATGTTAAGTCCCCCGGGCTCGGTATTTTTTTTTTTCATCTTTCGTCCGCTTTCAACTCAGAGAGTTTATCTCGAAACATTTTTTCGTGAAAACCGTTTTTCCAATTTTACAATGGCAGCAGCGTGCACATTTATTTTACACTGGCAGCCGTGGTTAAGTACCGTAAAACCGCCCCAAACCCCACCAGAGGGATCCCATCGTCCGGTAAGACCAGGGGCTCTACAAATGGGACAGTAGGTTCGAACCCGAGCTATGAGGCGTCTCACAGCGAGGGGCCGAGCTACTATCAACTATTTAGGGTCCCCGTGTCTCAGTATTTGTCCATGTTTCTCAGCCATAAAAGAACTCCTTTTTTTTGTCTTTTTTTGGTTCTTTTGCCTTTTCATTTTTGATATGTTTGACTTCCAAGAACAATCTGCAATTTTTTGGGTGGCCCAAACCCATGTTTTACACTTTAGGAAAAGCATCCTTTACCAAACTCCTTATCCCTCACAAATTTGTTGCCGCCACTCTTCCAAAACAAATTACCAAATAAAACTCCAAATACAAATTACCAAATACAACAACCAAATAAACTTTATAAATACAACAACAAAAAAACAAAACAAAAACGAAAAAATTAATAATTTTGCGCCCTGTAAAACAGGAAAAAATTGGGATCACAAGGACTTCCGAAGATTCAAATAAAAAACTTTAAATATTTTAAAAACCAATTTCTTTAGTTTGTCTGTCTGTTTGTTTGTTGTTGTGTTCAATGTGTTATAATCAACTATTTGAGGACGGGTACATATAAGAGATTTGACGAACAGTTATAATTTGTTACGGTTGAATTATTTTTTGTGGGGAAATGTTACCCAGCCCCGGGACAAGATATAAATACCAAAGATAGTATCTTTCCCCGGTGTCAATAAAATACCTGGATTGTTGACTGAAAAATTTACATCAAAACTTAGATTAAAATTTCGATGTGTTTTAAAAAATTTCGACTGGACAAAAATTAGTAAAATAAAACCACAAGGCAGCGTAAAGGCGACTGGGTAGGGGGCCCCGGGATCCCCACCCTTTTCCCCAGGAAGCATGGCCCCCAACCAAGGCCTTTCCCCGCCTATCCAAGGCCACCCTTTCCAGATCTCCCCTTCCCCCCTCCTCGCATTTCCCCCCTCTGGTGCCGGTTTTCCCCATTTTATTCCCGGGGGGTTCCACGGGCCCCACGATGCTGCAGGGTTTTCCCCAGTGTGTGTCTATCCATCCCCACCCTGCCAATCTCTGTTCCCCCCCAGCCTTCCCCCAAAACCTGGGGGGTTATCGACCATCCCCAGAGAGGCTTTGGTGGGCATTTTTGATGAATGCGAAACTTTTTGGTTTCCTTTTTTGTTTCCATGTCTCTGCCCAAAAAAAGGACAGATTGAATTTGAAAAACATTATCTTTTTTTTTATTAATACCCCAAACTCCATATTTTTTAAAAGGAAAAGGATTTGTTTTTTAAATTAAATCTTCTCGGGCCCCGGGGAATGTTAACATTCTGATAAAAAGGGCCACCTCTTTGGGGGGATCCCCAAAAAGATTGGGCCCCGGGAAACCCCACAAATCTAGACGCCCCCCCCAAATACACCCAGGGGGAACTGCTTTTTTGAAGGGGCTGACTTTTGGTGTTTTAGGGTGGGTACCCACCCCCCGACCAACCTCCTGCGCCCCCGACATGCAGGGCAGGTGACGGGGTTTATACTTTAATCCCAATTTGGGCCCGAACCACTCGGGGAAGGGAAGTCCCTTTAAAAAAAAGGGTGCAAAACGGTTAGTTTTTGAAGTCTAATGTCTGTTTTTTGTTTATTTGTTGACATATTCTTTGCTTGTTCTTTCTGTGGTTTTTAAGAAAACTCTTTTTCCTATTCCTTTCTCCCAAAGAGACCCACAATAGGGGGGACAACAATTTCTAAAAATCCGGGCTGATAAATCACAAACAAAATTGGAAGAAAATCAGGGGCCCGGGAAACAAAACACATCCCCGGAATTTAAAAAGGCTAACCATCCAGGAAGATTCAAAAATGGCTGACCATCCCGGGGAAAATTCACTCGACTGATCATCCAGGGGAAAATTCAAGTACATGGCGACCATCCCGGGAAGATTCAAACTGTCTGATCATCAGGGGAAAATTCAATACATTGGCCATCCTTCTTCTTCTTCCTTCCTCCCAGATTTGGGGTTTCGGGCTTAAAAAGGGAGCCTTCAAATTTCAACCCCCCATAAGAACGCGGGGACCCCCCCTTTAAGTCGAAACGGGGGGGGTTCTGAGTATATAATTTTAGATTTCGCCCCCTTTATCCCCAGTAAGTTTTGGCCACCAGGATGGAGATCTGAACTTACTGTTCAAATCTTTGAGGGGAAATTTGGGACGGAACCGTTATCCCCCTCTTGGAGGGCGTTGCAAAGATGGCCCCCGGTTTGACCAACATTTAACTTGCACCCAGGGACAAGTTTTTAAAACCTCCTTTTGGGGTTTACATATGCGGAAAACGGGGTCATTCACACCCCCCAAAGGGGCCCGGAACCACTGGCGGCGACCATCAGGAAGATTACGCGGCGACCCTCCAGGGGAAAATTTAAGACATGGTATTCCGGGGTTTCAAACATGGCTGGGTCATCCCGGGAAAAATTTATCATGGCTCATCATCCAGGGAAGATTCAAAAAATGGCTCATCATCCAGGGGAAGATTCGTACTGGTGATCATCCAGGGGATTCAAATAAAAATCAGTAAAACAAAAAATTTTAAAAAATATATATATTGGCTTTTTTCATCTTTACAGACTGTTTTTTTTGAAAAAAAACGGCAGGTGGTTCCCTAAATTTAGGTGAAAAGGAATCATGTTACCTGCTACGCATGTCTGGGGGACCAAGGAGATTTGGCTGAAATCGGATGCACTTTCCTAAAATGAAAGTCTATGTGTTTGGGGTACCAAACCAATGACAACGTATCCCGTTCTTGGCAAAGATCAAACATATCCAAAAGGGGTTTTTAAAATTGGGTCAAAGAACGAACAAAAGAAGAAGAAGAAAAGTAAACGAAAGAATAATGAAATCCAAATAAATGCAAATAAATGCAACATAAATGCAACATAAATGCAAAAAAGCAAATAAAATCAGAGGAGAAATTCAACTTTAAAAAAATGAAAATTGTCACCATGAGCACAAAAAGAGAAATGTACAACATTCGTTCCCCCAACATTATTTTAAAAGTGTCAAACCGGGACACTGACATCAAGAGATAAAAGAAAACTAGTCACGGCAGAGATCAAAAGAATGTTGGGTAAAAAAAAAGATTACCCAACGAGGGGGACCTAAAGACAATTTAGCCAACATTAGTACAAATAAAAAGATTACCAAAGACAGGGCCCAAAAAGCAATGTTAGTCCGATACATTAGATAAAAAAGAGATTACAAAAGGTGCATCAAACAAAAGTCCGATACATTAGATAAAAAAACAGATTACCAACAGACAGGGACCCAAAGAGCAATGTTAGTCCGGTAATTTGATAAATAAAAATTCCCAAAAGAAAAGTGCACCCCCAAAAAGCAAAAGTTATCCGATACATTAGATAAAAAAAAGATTCCCAAAAGACGTCCCCAAAAACAATGTTGGGCCCAAAATTAGATAAAAAAAGCAGATTACCAACAGACAGCGAACCCCAAAACAGGAAACCCATACATTAAAAACAAATAAGCAGAACAACAATGCACCCAAAGAAATGTTAGTCGAAAGAAAAAAAAGCAGATTACAAAAAAATAAAAAGAATTTAAGAACAAGAAAAATACAACCAACAAACACCCAAAAAGCAATGTTAGTCCGATACTTGATACAAATAACAGTTAAACAGACGGGGACCTCAAAAAGGGAATGTTACCGTCATTGATACAAAAAGCAGATTTCCAACGAATGCACCTAAAAAGCAAGTTGTCCGTCAAAAAAAAGCAGATTACCAACAGACAGTACCTCAAAAGCAATTTAGTCCGATACATTAGATAAAAACAGATTACCAACAGACATGCACCTGATAAATTTTTCCGATACATTAGATACAAATAAGCAGTTACCAACAGACATGCACCCCAAAGAGCAATGTTAGTCCGAAAATTGATAAAATAAGCAATTACCAACAAAACAGTGACCTCAAAGAGAAATGTTTTTTGATACATTAGAAAAAAATAAGCAACAGAAAATACCAAAGAGCAATGTTAGTCCGATACATTAGATACAAATAAGCAGATTACCAACAGACAGTGCCTCAAAGAGCAATGTCCGATACATTAGATACAAATAAGCAGATTACCCAAAAGACAGTGCCCCCAAAACAATGTTATCCGATACATTGATACAAATAACGATTACCAACAGACGGTGCACCTCAAAGACAATGTTATCCCATCATTGAACAAAAAGGGGCCAAAAAGAAGTAAAAGGAAAAAGTTAGCCGAAAATTAGATACAAGGGAAAAAGGTGACCTCAGAGTAACAGAGGCGCGAAAGAACTGCAAAGGCAACAAAAGCTTTAAAATCTTTTTCTGACGCTGTAGACAAAAAAATTGAAAAAAGGAAGAAGAAAGACAGCCTTCTTGTGTAACCCATTCAAAAATTTTTACTAATCTTTTAACTGTTTTTAAACAATAACTATGCCTACAGCAATGGGGGCTATAGGGAAGATATTGCCTACAAATTTTAGGGGGTAATAATTTTAAACTTCTTCTAACGCTCCAACGACCAAAAAGAACCAAACCCCCGGGGTTTTTATATGATCCGCCAAGAGCGATTGTACAGTCAGTTTGCGTCTACAAGAGGCCAGCATATCCGATTTTGGGTTTTTTAAAAAATTTTCTGGTTGTTCCCAGGCCCCCCCCCCCAATCACCTCTTACGACATGCCTTGTTTTCTTAGTGTTTTAACCCTTTCACCCCCTTCTAGCCCCGACATCCCCAGTCGTAATTTAATCTAAGTTTTTATACAAAAAAATTTTTAGTCACTGCAATAAAAAAGGGTTCTAGCTTTTTTACAACCCCAAACAAGCGGATGTTTTATTTTTAGATCTGTCGGGGCGCGTCGGTGGAGGTGTTGGGTGGTCCATTTTAGGCGGAAAAAAAGTTACTGTTTTTCCAAAGGAAAGACAAATCTATAGAGAGGGGGGGAGAGGGGGGTTTTTGCAAAAAAGGGGGAAAGGGACATTTCCATATCACTGCCCAGGCTAGGGACAAAGAGAGACGACACTTCATCTTTTTTTTCGTCGAAACACGGGAACAACAGTTACAGAGACACAAGACAAAAAAATTTTTTTGGGGCCGGAACGGGGACCCTTGTCCTGACTTTCAACCTAGACCCGACGAAAACAAAAGATATCAGGAAAACGCTTTTTTAGACGGGAATTGGGGAGACTGCATAGACATAGCCGCGCACGGGGAAAACCCGGCTTCCCGACTGTGGTTCAGTAAAAGAAAAAATTACACATTCTTCTGGGGGG